>VUYV01000129.1:664792-877264 GCA_008711295.1 Anarhynchus alexandrinus
GGTCAAAGCCAGGATGTTTGCCAACCCTTATCTTGTTGCTCAGCTTTTCTCAGGACTCTCCAGTCTCTTCAAGGGTACACAGGTATCTGCTCAAGGCCAATGTTAAACTTGCATTCCGATCCCTCGGACCAGCCGAGGTCTCCCACAATCACCGAGTTCCAACCCCCCTGCCAGAAGAGACACCTCCCACTAGAAAGTGGGAGAAGAAAGTGTAGAAAGTGATCCTCATCCCTCAAATTGGGGACAATAAGCTCACCACAAGATCCTCCAACAGCTTTAGGATCCCGCACTTCTTGAGGTCCCCATGAACACAGAGCTCAAAATAGGAGGCTGCATGTTGTTGGCTCAGTGTTGTTGCCTTTTGGACAGAAAAGTTGGGAACCATTGGCATAAATACTCAGAAAATGGGGGAAAAGAAAAAAAAAAAAAAAANAAAGTGGGAGAAGAAAGTATAGAAAGTGATCCTCATCCCTCAAATTGGGGACAATAAGCTCACCACAAGATCCTCCAACAGCTTTAGGATCCCGCACTTCTTGAGGTCCCCATGAACACAGAGCTCAAAATAGGAGGCTGCATGTTGTTGGCTCAGTGTTGTTGCCTTTTGGACAGAAAAGTTGGGAACCACTGGCATAAATACTCAGAAAATGGGGGGGAAAAAAAAAACCAACCAAAAACTTTGGAAGGCACTTGAAATTCTAGATGAAAGTCCATANGCACTTCTTGAGGTCCCCATGAACACAGAGCTCAAAATAGGAGGCTGCATGTTGTTGGCTCAGTGTTGTTGCCTTTNGAAAGTCCATATTTAATATTCTGTACATATTATTCCTCATGTACTGACCAGCTGCCTAATTTTGTGAGGACTCCACCACTTTCCATGGCAAGCTCCATTAAGCCTATCTGCAAGTAAGGTGATTAGACAGTTGGAGGCAATGCTTAGCCCTCAGAACTTTCAAACCTATCAGTGAAGATGCAGGTACTGGTCTTGGCATCCTTGACAAAGCACTGAGAACACAATAGGGATGAAAGTCAACAATATTATTGTCCCTATAGCAAGAAGTTAGTTTTAATACTCTTTTTAGAGATGGGCACAACCGTAATGTGAGGTAAGTCCAACACGTTTTTATGTACGAAAATTCCACAAAAAGGCTTTCCAAAGTTGGAAACACACAGCCAAGGCAGAAGTCCAAACCTCTCCTGAGGCTGTCACTTTTTGTGACAGACTTTGGGGGCTGATAGAGCCTGAGGCACAGACAGTGTGCTGTAGGTTTTCTAAAGTGTATTTGTCTTGTCAGTACCCCTGTGTGGGCTGAGAGCTTTCAAAGATGATCTTCCAAGCAGAAGCTGAGATATTTGTTCTCCAAGCCAAGAACATCAAAACCTGTAATAATGTTCAATTATCGTGGCTTTATTTCCATTATGTCTAATGTCTAGTGTAGATATAATTGATTTGTCTTCTCAATATTTATGCATGCAATGGCACAGTTATTCAATAGCTGCACTCTGCTTGGCTCAGAGAATAAGCTTCTTGCAATACATGCCTTGGACATTAAAGAGCACCTTTACTTGAAGAATTATTTTTTAGAAGACAGGGATTATTTTCAGAATCAGGTACTCCTGGTGCCCTTAGAGCACCACAGAAAATACTCCCCAGAAGACAAAACATTTGTCCAGATATTTCATAGATACAGTTTACAGCTTGTCAGAAATGTCTCAACAGAGGCGTTTTGTCAGAAAAAAGTTGAAGCATCAAAATCAAAGGTTTTTACAACCACCTACCTGTTTTCATGAAACTTTTGGTCAGGAGAGGTTCCTGAGCTGCATGACTGAGGTTTTAGATGAAGAAAAGGGAAAATAACAGGTGTTCTGCCTGATAAGGCTTTTTTTAATATGGTCAAGACCTAGAATTTGACTTTGGCTCACAAGCCAAACAGGTTTAACAGATACTGGAATGTAGCACCAAATGGGACTAATGTATATTTAGTTATTCATGTACAGTCAAGCAACTCTTGCTGAAGATACAGCTAAGCACGAGTTCAGAAACCCACAAACGATATTGTTATTTTGCCTGTTCCTCAAATGGCTGCCTCAAACATTCGGAGAAGGAATAGTTGCCGTCTTTGTCTGCAGACAAGGAGTTGAAGTAACAAGAATGCCCAGATCTCATTCTTCACCCTTAAGCACATTGTTGAGTTCTTTGACCCAAAAGTGATTCCCTGTTTGCATCAACAACACAATGTGGAGAGGAATGTCTCATGGACTGCAGGTTAAATTAATCACCCATGTACACTGCTTCACTTGAAATGCTTTTCTTTCAAGCAACCGAGCAGGTGTTCCTGCTAGAGGAACTCAGGAGTGCCCAATGCCTACAGCACACTTGCAACACAGTATGCACGGCCCCAGGTCTGCTCCTGTCCCATCCACCCTTGCTAAGATAACATCAGGCAGAAATGGCATCTTTCCTTTCAGATATACCAGAATATTTCGTAGGAGGGCTTTGGGTTGTCTGTTACAAGGTTAGAAAATATTGACAGACACTCCGAAATCAGGTTGAGGCAAGCTGCCAGTACAGAAACCAATGCTGTAGCTTCTAAGTGCCTTAGAAGTCAGGGAGCACAACAGCTATTGCCGGCAAAAAGAAGAGCACATGGATGCTTTATATGGCCTGGAGGGTTGGCTGTGGTAACTCCACGGAAGTCTGCAAGAAAGTGACCCAGCCCAACCAACGTCTTCCACAGCTGTAGACTTCACCACTCCTCTTGTTCACAGACCAATTTTTCAAGGCTCACTTGCATCCCGTGCTTTCCAAGTGGCATTAACACAGTAGATAACATTCCTGCTTTGGAGAGGACAAACACAAGAAATGCACTTTCCAGAACAGAAAAAGCTGTTTTGCCCAGACTGGGCAAAATCTGTAAATGTGGTATTCACCACTTCCCCTGCATAGAGGCAGTGTTTAAAAGGGGCAGGTAGAAAATGAACAGCCAGCAGATCCTTCTGACTACGCTAGCTACACTTTCTAAAGTGTCCTCTGCTATTTCTTAGCCTTGCTCCAACTGCAGCACAGGGCAGAATGTTCTGTACTGATAAAGTGTCAAAAATTGCTCAGAACCAATCTTCATATTCAAAGATATGTTTTCCTTTAATTTTGCAATTCTGAATGGCCTCCAGTCACTTGAAGATGTTGAAAAGCACCACAAATGTAAAGAATTACAGCATTTGCTTTAACCATAGAAGCAATTAACTCTCCAGCAGTGTGGAAAACAGCTTTTGAGCTGTATTTATTGATGCATAGATTTCACTGTAGTGTGATATTTGAAGACAAATTGCTGTGCCCATAATTAAGACCGTTGAGGAATTGGCAAGTGAAATATAATGATGAAAGACCAGCTCAAAGGGCAAGTGAGTTAGATTGGTCAGGATGATACAATCTATATGACCTCAGTGCCCTATTCCTGCTCATTGATTTCCCAATTAAATATAACTTTTTATTCAATCAGTTAGAATATACTGCAGGTTATTGATGCACTGCTAGTAGGAAAAAGCAATGAAGTAAAGATAAAACAGTGGGTGAGCACTGTCTCATTTTAACATTTTATTAACCATAATGGGGTCATGATGAAGATGATGTTATTCACTTGGATCTTTTTGTCCTTTTTTCATCTCTATTTTTTTCTTTTAGTTTAAACTGAATTTATTCTGACCAACCTAGGGTGGACAAAGCCCAGTCCTGGGAGGTGTAAGGCCCTTTTGGTCTCCTTTATTTGAACGATGCTAAAATTCCATCGTGAGTATGGCACATTCACCCCATATCAGCTAGAGAGAGGAAATGCACAGAGACAAGGAGAGATGTAGAATAGTTTCTGTATAAGGAGAAATTGAACAGACTAGGACTTAAGCTTGGGAAAAAGCCAGAAGAATGAGACAATGATAATGGTCTATGAAATGAAAAATTACATGGAGAAGGTGAATAGTCTTGTTTAGCTCTGCTGAACTTAAGGCATCATCTGCAGAAAGGAGCTGGAAGGATGGGAGAGAAAGATTTCCAGAAACAGTACACCTGTGTTTGGGATAATTTGGCTGGACCAGAATGTTGCCAGAGGTTTGTAAGAAAAATGCTTTTGACTAGCTTTCACTTAAGTTATTATCAGTTTTGCATGACAACTTGTTTCCAGTTTATGCCATTATTTTAAATCAGACCCTTGTCCAACTGATCCATCATTATTTTTTCCAGGAGTAAGGCAGCGACCTTTATATTTCCTTGCATTGTAATATATCTTCACCTGTTGTAATACAAAGTCAACATTCTGCCTATTAAGGAAAACTAGAACATGCTAAAGCTTTCAGAGATTTGGGGGTCAGATAATAGTAGACATAATAGAATAGCAGTTACTCACTTTCACACTTTTCTCCAAACACAGTATTTCACCCACAAGCTGGGAAGACACTTAATTGAATACTACTCTCCTGTTTTTATTCTGGTGTACTCCAGCTTGAAGGTGAAGAAACACCTTCTTTGAAGCCAAAATTAATTCCCTTCCAGACAGCAATATTTTCAGAAGATCATGAATATTGACAGAATATGAATAAATCCCAGTGTAACACACAAACAAATCACTTTGAGCAGATTGCTACGTCCTAAGGACCCAGTCTGTCGTGAGATTACATTTGTGCACCAGGAATAACAGTCTTGGGGTCAAGGGCACTGCCTATAACAGATGAGATATAGAGTGGAGACAAGCCAGGCCTCAGGGCAGTGATTTATTATGTGTCCAGGCAACATGTAAAACCAGCCCTTCTGTTCAGGAAATGTGGGTTGTGAGTTCCTTTGAGTTTGCTGTTTATTGAAAAGCTGCTAAAGTGGACAAGGAGGAACCCTCTTTCACACTGTTCCCATCCCCTTTCTCATGACAACACACACACATCTGTAGTATATCTGTGGAAAGCAAAGAAACCTCTATGTGCCTTGAAGAACAAAGACACACACAAAGAAAGTCAGTACAAAACATTTTGCTTTCAAGTTTCACTGAGAAACAGCAGATCAACAGTTTGGAGCATGGGCAGATGCCCCTTCACAAGATAATGCAAATGCCATTTCCAGAGTCTTCCATTATGGACAATGCCTTCTACCAAAGCTGATTCTGACTCACTGTCTAGCAATGATATTTCCGTAAGATTCCTTTCTCACAGTAACTAAGAAACCTGTCAGGCATTTATCCTCACAGCTCCTTGCTGAGGTACAGAAATAGCATTAGTCCCAACTTCACAGAGAGAGAAAGGTAGAATGAGGCTAAATCATCTGATCTAAGTCCTAAAGGAAATGAATGAGAAATGGGATTTTGACAGAACTGGGTTTGTTCAGTCTTAGGAAGGAAGGCAAATGGGAGATGCTATTGGTGTCTACAGCTACCTAATGGAAAAGTCCAGAGATGTTGGAGCCAGACATAACTCATTGCAAGGTGGCTGTGCAACCTGCAGCCATCAAGAACCCAGAGGGTGGGGAGACTGCCTGGTAAAGGTGCCTGTGCCCTGTGAAACTGGGCTGCTCTCCTGTTTGTGGGTGTTACTACAGCCAGGGATACAAGCAATAGTGCACCGGTTGCAATGAATGCGTTTTAGCTCAGTAGGGTCACGAAGATGATCAGAGGGCTGGACCACCTCTCCTATGAGGACAGGCTGAGAGAGTTGGGGCTGTTCAGCCTCAACAAGAGAAGGATGCAGGGAGACCTTATAGCGGCCTTCCAGTACCTAAAGGGGGCCTACAGGAGAGCTGGAGAGGGACATTTTACAGGGACATATAGTGATTGGATGAGGGGTAATGGCTTCAAACTGGGTGAGGGGAGATTTAGATAGATATCAGGAAGAAATTTTTCACTTTGAGGGTGGTGAGTCACTGGAACAGGTTGCCCCAAGAAGTTGTGGTTGCCCCATCCCTGAAGGTGTTTAAGGCCAGGCTGGATGGGGCTTTGAGCAACCTGGTTTAGTGGGAGGTGTCCCTGCCCATGGCAGGGGGGTTGGAACTAGATGATCTTTAAGGTCCCTTCCAACCTAAACCATTCTATGATTCTATGATTTTAGCTCGTATGAGCCTCACAGAGCTGTGTTCATTCAGTTTAAAACGTCAATGGACACTGGTGATCTAAAAAAGAAAGCAAAGGCTACACAAGGCTGAGTGCAATCTGCCATCCTAATTCATCCTCGTGACCTGTGTTACCTTCTGTACACTCAATAAGATTTAGATTTTCTGGACTCTATTCCCAAATGTGCCACAAACTTAGTGACATCTAGACTGAAATACTTGCAGCCCAATACTAAGCTCACTGCAGTCATGGGAAATTCTTTTGTGTCTCACTTTTCCATTTGTGAAATGACGATAATAGCTCAGAGTTATCTCATCGATAGTCTTACCTGTGTAAACTTGTCATAGATCATGAGGAGATAAGAACCACGGAGCTACAAGCGCACAAATAAAATTAGTTAGAGACCTGCATATTCATACTATCCTATAGAACCAATAAATCAAAAGCTGGGTAGAAGGGGAACAGCTTTCCTAAGGGAAAAAACAAAACAAAACAAAAACAAAAACACAAAAAAACCCACCCACATTTCTGCTCAGGGAACAAATAACAGTAACTTTTCACACCTAAAAAAAAAATCACAGGACACCATTCCACCCATGCCCTTGTCGAAATAATGGGGAACTACCTATCCAAGTTTTCTATTGCAAAAAAAGTACCCAGTATACCAGATCCACAAGGACACCGGAGTGAAGCACTGAAGTTAAAATGAATAGCTTAATTACCTGCCATAATTTATTGGACATAGACAACTGATTCCATGGATCTCCAAAATTAATTCATGTTGACCTTGAAACAAAGAAACTGTGCGAAGGACAGTCAAACTTTCTCTTTTTTTTCCCTAGATAAATTTCCAAAACTTTTGAGGATTTGTTAAACATTTCTTTTATGATAGAAGAGGAGATAATCCTTCTCAGAGCCTCCAGATGTCCTGATCTGAAGCCCATCTGTTTAGAAAAGTACATGGTCCATGTTCATACCCTTTTATCCCCCTTTGAGGATCACAATTAAAAGATGTAAGTTCACTATATAAATGGTATTAAAAGACACTAGGTTTTCAGCCTAATTCACTCAACTGTAGACGTCTGCTGTTTAGATCTCTATACCTGAGCTGGTCAGCCTGGGTTAGCTTTGTAATAGGTAGAAAGAAACAGGCACTTTGTGGGGTATCACATCCTAGGGCAAATATCTGGAATAGCTCAGATGAAAGCACTTATTTCCTCCCATTAGCTGTAAAGGCAGTCCAGTCTACTGAGGCCAGTGACTCAGTAGATGTCTACATTTGGCAGTCAGGATGGATCCTATGCAATTGCCCCAGGATTCACAGATGTCTCTGACAGACCAGGTAACAAACTCACACCCCTCTGGACCCACTTATATTATGTTAGCTCATTACTAACTTCAGAAGATAAAATGTTGCTGACTCCCGTGACATTTCAACATACTGTGCTTTTCTACCAAAGCAAAGTCACTTCCCTTTTGAAATAGCTCGGGAATCCAACAGGCAGAAAATTCCACAGAAGAAACACAGTGACAGAAAGAAATTTTTTGGGAAAACATTACAAAGATACGCATCTGCAAAATGGGTTCTGGAGGAGACTTAGTCCTTCTGAATACTTTTTCCTTTTTTCTCTAGTCTGTTGTCTGAGATGAATTTTGACTAGGGTCTCCTCCATTCAGAGGTTGGCACTATGAGAAAATTGTCCAGGAAAGCTATTCTGGAGCACAGGGTGAGGGCAGCCACATCACTATGGCGGTGGAAAGAAGCAGTGCCAGTACTGCATTTTGTTGCAGACTTTTCTGACCCTCTATAAACACAGGCCAGTCAAAATACACAGGTGGATGATTGCTCTTCTACAGTACCTTCCCTTGTGGACTCCTTATTCCATAATAAAAGATTCTATTCCTGAAAATTGATTCTGTTCTGGGAGCAAACCAAGTATCTGCAATGAAATAATTTTCACTCTGAAACAGGAGTATCCCCATAGTGATCTGCTCCAGGATTACTCCAGTGGAAGAACTGTTCTGCTCAGGTTCCCCATTCAGCCATTTTCCACCACGTCTGTGCTGAAAACCCTACCCCGCTTAAAATGAAAGCTGAGCCTGGGATTCTCTGATTGCTGGCTAAATCTTGCTCTTTCCGCAGTGATTCTGCCAGCAAGGAAAACAGATAAATGGTCTGCGCTTACATTGGTCACGCTTCTCTTATTTTTTGTACCTGTCCTCATTATTTGTGGAGCAAAACAATTCATATGCGGCCTTCTCAGAGATGCGGCATCCTTCTCATCTGTTAAAGATTTTCCCTTGATGCCAATGGAGCTTTAGCGATTTGCATCACTTAAGAATCTGCCTATTTATATTTTGCATGTGTCAAAATAGCGAGAGAATAGGTCTGAAATGAGTCGGTATTTTTCCCATGCTCAGGTGAGATCATTTGAAAACTCCCCTGGCTGTGGGATCAGTGAGATCTGAGCAGTTCATCTTCCAATGGATAAACATTCTTTCAAGAGAATCATCTCTCTGAGGGGATCCTTGCTTAAATTATTTCTGTCCATTCTTCATAGCTCAGCCACATCACAGCATTTGCCTTCTCTGGTTTGAGTGTGTCACATCCATGCAGGGATCAGCATGATCGCCCAGTCTGGGCTTCTGCATAATGATCATCTGCTGAGGAATTTTCTTTACTAAGTCCAGCATTCACGGCCGAGCTGCAGCACTGCCTGCAGAGCAGTAAAAAATCTTGCTTTAAAGACTTCCATACAAATGATCTAACATAGCCCCTAGCAAGGTATTCCAGTAGCTAAGCGATAAAAACATGTGCCTTATTTCTCCAAAATGCTGCTTATGTAACGTTCGGCTGCATTGGGTAGAGACCATGATCAAGGCACAAACAAATGAGGTTTACACCACTACATGGTGTTCTGACTTTCCCTACAGAAGTTTCCTCATACGAATACCAATTTTTCACTGAATCTCCTGTATCAGCATTCCTAGAATTGGCTTAGCTTTCCATTTCTCTCCCAACCCCTTGCTATAAATAGCTAAGCCTCATATATCATTTAAGGAGAATAAAACATTACTCCTCGCATTCATTTATTTGATTTTACAGCCTTGCTTGTATGTTAATCAAACGCATAAAGTGCTGAGGTGCATAGGTGCCAAGTAAAAGTCAATATTTTACCGTGAACCTCATTTATCTACATTAGCCTGAAACAAGGTAGATCTGTAAATTTGGACATTATTGAATTTAATGACAAAGATCAATTACAACATCTTTGACACGACAGGGATTTGTCAGATGAGGGGGAAAAAGCATTACTTCTTCCTAAGGGAGCTTATAAATGCTGGCTGCTTGGGACGGACTGTCCCTTCCAGTGGACTGATGCATGCGAATGCTTAAATAATATTAGTTGTATTTGAAATACAGACCTACAGTTTAAAAGGAGTTTAAAACAGAGCTAAGTTATAGTGAGCTCTCTGAGGGATTGCTCAGCAGGATTGGCTGGGGTACAAGAAAAAAGAACTAGAAAGTGTCTTCATGGGAGAGATCCACGATTTGGCTGCAAAACTGAAAGCAATTCTGAACTCAAGCTGCTTCTTTCTGTGTCCAGTACACAAATACCAACGATAACTGTTTCATGAGCACTGTGGTAGTGCAGACTGTTAACTACAAAGCTCCCCGAAAGTAAAGCACAGCTTTTCTGAAGGCAGCCTGGGAAAACATGGACAATAACCTCCACTGATGGAAACTGCCACGTTTCACTGAAGTCAACATCTAGAGACGTGTAACACTTCCTACACATCCTTCAACCTTATGGCCTTTCTCCAGCACTGGGTAGGAAGCATTAGGCTGTCCAAGTTGCTGATACAGCATCCACCTGGTAAGATGGTGTTTGAGAGCAGCCACTTACAGATTGGCCTGACGGGAAGGCAGGTGACGTTTCCCAAAGGAAAAAGGATCTTCCCACCCCCCCCAATATTCCAGATTTCCATCCAAGGGTTGGCCTTTGAACTCACCAGGAATTGAAGAAGTTCAACACACCTCAGGATTGGCCGTGTATCTCAATATGTTTTTCCAAATCATTGAATCATAGAATGGTTAGAGTTGGAAGGGACCTTGCAGATCATCTAGTTCCAACCCCCCTGCCATGGGCAGGGACACCTCCCACCAGACCAGGTTGCTCAGAGCCCCACCCAGCCTGGCCTTGAACACTGCCAGGCATGGGGCATCCACAACTTCTCTGGGCAACCTGTGCCAGTGCCTCACCACCCTCACAGTAAAGAATTTCTTCCAAATATCTAATCTAAATCTACCCTCTTTCAGTTTAAAACCCTTACCTCTCATCCTATAGCTACACTCCCTGATCAAGAGTCCCTCCCCATCTTTCCCGTAGGCCCCATTTAGGTACTGGAAGGCCACCATGAGGTCTCCCAGAGCCTTCCCTTCTCCAGGCTGAACAACCCCAACTCTCTCAGACTGTCTTCATAGGAGAGGTGCTCCAGCCCTCAGATCAGCCCTCTGATGAAATAGAATTAAACTGATGTTACTAACTTTGGGGGACTCAGACTTGGCTGTTTGAAGAGTTTAAGAAAAGCTGTGCTTGGAGAGACACTCAGACAGGGTAGGTCCCAAATGGGGTTGTGTAACTTAGAGGATTTTATATAACCAAATAGAGGTGCCTTAAAAAAATCCTTACACAGTGATCTACAAAAAAATAATTTTGCTGTGAAGTTGATTTTAAATTCTAACTGCAGATGAAAAGTTAAGCACTGGGATAACCACACCCAGAAAAGGTTGGTTTGCTTGTAACCCAAACTTTGGGGTGTCAGGTGGTACATGTATCTCTGCGGGTGTGTGGCAAGACAGGGACTCAAACTTCTTGGGATAATTTGCAGAAAAGTGTCTGGAGCTTTAGTAACATTCTGCAAAGGTTCTATCACTACGGTTTCTCTGTTGTATCACCAGTTTTGATCGAGAATGTATAGTTCACTGGTCGCAGTTAATTACATGTCATTAATACATTTATAAACTGTTGCATCCCGATTATGGTTTAAACTGAATTGAGCAGGTTTTCCCCTGAGATACAGTCAAGAAGCAGTCTCAAGTTCCTACACGAAGTTTTCAACAGGCCAAACCCTGGTATTTTATCACCATCTGCTGGAGACAAAGTGTCATTCACGTAAAAACGTAAATTCAGTCTCAGCCCTAAAACTTTTGACTTCATGGACAAAATAATCCATACCTCTCCAGAAAGATTCAAAGATCTTAAAGGCAGCAAGGACGTGTAAGACCTCCATGGAACTCAGGTCCCAAAAAGTCATTCGAGAAACAGACAGAAATTGCATGATCTCCTATATTCTCCTACAATTAATCTGTTCTGTCATTGCTAAATCTTTCACTGAACCATAGTCAGGGGCTGTCAGATATCACTGCCATGACAAAGGCTTCAAGGAAGTTGGTAAGTGAAAAAAGACTCAAAGCGCAGACACTAATTTACTCTGTCACTGGAAAATAAAAGATCACACAAGGACAGTAAGCCAGGTGTTTTTTTACCATTGTAAGACCAGCGTTCATCTCTTTTAGCCGCTTAAGACCCTTTTTTTAGGGTCTTAAAACTGTTTCTCAAACCTCAAAAAAGCAGCACTACTAAAAAGTAAACTATATTCTCCCCCCTTCCTGCCCCTTGCTGCAACCTAACGCCCTTATGGCTTCCCCCAGTCTCACGATTTCTTTTGTCCTCTCTTGTATCTCCTGTCACACCGAAACGCTAGCACTGAGACCTGCAGAAATGTCTGGATTTGTCCCACTTAAATTCCAATGTAACTGGGGCTCCTCAGTTAGAAAGCTGTACTGCCAAGAAGTCTTCTGTAGTTACTGGCAGCAAAGATACTCTTCCAGAGGACAATTTCTGTCTTAGAGGAGCCTCTATCTAGAAAGAACAGAAGGAAACCATGTTTTTAATTTAGGCACTTCCTTCAGGTTGTTAAGTTAGGTGACAAGTCCTCAGTACTCCCTTCTTGGCTTGGTGCTCAACCTAAAGGCAGCTACAGACGAACTTCTGCAGCCCCTGGTGAGACCTGGTCAGCATGGATGGAGTTTGTGGTGCTATTGTCCTGGTTCTGAATTTCTCCTGAGCACGTACAAACTGGGATTCTTCAAATATTTCATACATAGATGCAGGTGAGCTTATTTTCATGGCATCATTTCCAACTCAAGGCTACCTGCCACCAAATTGCAAGTCCCTCCTTTACAACATGAAGGAATTAGGGCTTCTGAAAGAACAGGGCATCCAATTTTGGGATTTTTGTAGCTTGACCAAAACAATGTCATTTTTGACCTGTGTCTTGGGAACAACTGAAATATTCTGGCTGAGACTTCCACATCTGAAAAAAAAAACCTAAGACAGGCACTTAGTGAAAATAACTTTAGTCCTAACAGTTAAAAGTTTGGAAAAGTTGAGAAGCAGACAAGAAAAGGTTATAATAATGGCAAATTATAATGCAAATTAAAAACTTTTAATATAAAACAGTGCCACCAATTGCACCTGTGTTCTCTGTCTCTGGATTTTGATTGCTTTACACAGTTACTCGGACAGACCCAAAAAAACATAGCAAGTTGGCAGTTAAGCTGAGCACTTTGGCTCCTTTTTCTGGTCTCCAAGTAACTATTCAACCTCTGCAGATTTATCTGGTAATATTTCCTGATGACTATTTCTGTAAACAAAATGTTCACTGCCTCCTAAAGGGTGAAGATTAATACCACTTGGTCAACAGCTTGAGGAAAGCAGCAACACAACAAATACAGGCCACTCCCCAGCAGAAAGACAATTAAAATCTCTTTCTGAAATGACCTTAGAATCACCGACCCCGAACCATTCAACATTGTGTTCCTACATGCTCCATTTGGCCTTGTTCCTCCTCTATCCCATGAGACAGCTCCTTCTTCACGGACACCTTCCTTCCTACCACGTATTTCCATCACCCCAAATGCCCTCAGCTCTATTACCTGCTGGCACCGGGGTGTTTATACACAACCTCACCAAGCTCTCAAGAAGCAGAGCTCAGTCACACAGAGGAATCAATTCTTGAAATATCCCAGGACTGTTAATTCAGGGGAACAGGTCAAGAGTCCATTCTTCAATATTCTCTGATCTCGACTTTTGTCTGGTCGACAAAGCAAGCTTTACCACCACCCCAAAATGGGAGAGACACCCACCTGTGGGCAGATGTGGCTAGTGCCTGTCTGACTGCTGAGAGCTAGAACCAGGGCTGACTGCTCCCCTGAAGGGAATCTGTGTGAAATGAAGTACGGGCAGCTTGCTCAGCCTAGAATTCATAGAGACATAGTTGGGCAGTTGCGTCTGTGAACACCAAGAAAACATTCTCTCCACTTCCTTCCTCACTTGCACAGCAGCAGAAGGGAAAAAATCTCTGTTCCTGGAAAAGCAGATGCAAAGCCCCAACCTCCTTGTGACCAAGAAATTAGAAGGACAATCAAAAATATGGAACAACTTCTGCACAATAAATGACTACATAAGCTAGGACTACTCAGGCTGAAAAAGATGCAAGAGAAGAGGGACATGACATAGGCTCCTGAACTCACTAATGGCCTGGACACTAGACTGACAGCAGAAAAATACACCAGCAAACTAAAAGAGAAAAAAAGCATTTAGAGAAGGAGAAAAGGAGAACAACAAAAAAAACCCTACATCACCAGTCTTTTACTAACTATTGTTGCTTTTGCAACTGTGATTAGTTTCATAGAATCATAGAATGGCTGAGGTTGGAAGGGACCTTAAAGATCATCTAGTTCCAACCCAAACAGTCCCTTTCCAGCTTTCTTGCAGGTGCCCTTCAGAGCCTTCTCTTCTCCAGGCTGAACAACCCCAACTCTCTCAGCCTGTCCTCACAGCAGAGGTGCTCCAGCCCTCTGATCATTTTTGTGGCCCTCCTCTGGACCCTCTCCAACAGGTCCATGTCCTTCTTTATGTTGGGGGCCACAGAGCTGGATGCAGCACTGCAGGTGGGGTCTCACGAGAGCAGAGTAGAGGGGCAGAAACACCTCCCTCAACCTGCTGGCCACACTGCTTTTGATGCAGCCCAGGATATGGTTGGCCTTCTGGGCTGTGAGTGGACATTGCCAGCTCATGTTGAGCTTCTCATCAACCAACACCCCCAAGTTGTTCTCTTCAGGGCTGCTCTCAATCCATTCTCTGCTGAGGCTGTATTTGTGCTTGGGATTGCCCTGACACACATGCAGGACCTTCCACTTTTTGAATAGATGCTAATTTGAATAGACCAAGTTCATGGTACAAGAAAATTACTCTTTATTCAGGAAAAAAAAAAGTTATTGTTAACAGGTTTTGCTCATCCAGCGTCCACACCTCACTGCACCCACGTTCGGATACCTGTAGATGCTGCTGGTCTGTGTATTCAGGTGGGGTCCCAGTACGTTTTCTGGCACACCACCCACCATTGTATGGGTGAAGTTTTGTATCAGTCTGGACTCAGCTTGCCTGGGGTTTCTTCCTCTTCTTCATGCCTTTGCCCCACCCAGGAACAGCTACCTTCTTAGACGTCCTCTACACATAACTGTTTCCTGTGTTGTGCCACTATTTGATAATATTGAACAGGAAATACATTCACTTATTGCACACAGGGAACATGCCTACTAAGCCACGGATTGTAATAGGGGCTCAAGTGCTGATCGAAGTGTCANGCATGAGAGCCCTGCTGAGCTCAGGCCTGCAAGATGGGGCTGCCCTGCGCCTTTTGGACATGGTGTAATCTCAGAGGTCTGTAGCAAATTGGCAATGTGAGATGAGTCTTGCCTAATTAGCAGATTTCTTGTTGTGCCTCAGTAACTGCACTGCAGAGCTTGGCCACCCTCCACTAATTTGCAACATCTCAGGCTTTGAAACACTCTTTCATTCCAGTTCATCAATGCCAGCTGGAAAAGCACCTGTCAAGTGGAGAACTCCCTTCCAAAGGTTCACATTCAAAATGAGATCTGGGACTCTCTGCACCAGTGCCTCGACACTTCTCACACCTGGGCTTCTTGCTTAATCCAAGAGGTGAATCAGACAGAAATACTTATTCCATTATGCCCGTACAAATAACAGTGGGCTAGCACTTAATAGATCTTGCTCTCATAATTCCCACACATAAACACTTTGCAAGGCACAGGTCAGTTACTCCATCTGGTAGCAGGCACCAGCATCTTTATTTTGTCTTTTTAAAGTTTTTAGCATTTGGAAAGGCAGTGTCACCCTTTGGTAACAACTCTACTAGTGCAAAGTGGGCAACAAAAGCAACCCTGGGAGCTTCCCCAGTGATAAGCCCCTACCATGAGCCACAGGTGCAGTGCCCTGGGCCTGGGAAGGCTGTGGTGGGGTGGCTGAGGACCCTGCCCAACAGAGGAATATGTCCACCACAGCTGAGCCTGGCTGCAGGAAGGACCCCAACGTTTTCTACAGGGATAGCTCTGATCACAGATTTCAGAGCCCTGAGCAGCACACAGGCACCATAAAGAGGGGGAAGTTCTGTAGAGATTTGTAACAGGAATACTAAAACAGGTATGATTAAGAGATCGAAGATCGAAGCATGAACGAAAATACCTGTGTAAACACCAGAAGAAACAGGAGAACAAGATTTAAAAGAATGGCTTCTATAGAAAGTGCAGAAAACTGTTCCCAGTCAAATTGAGGAATGATTTGTTTCCATCTCACCCAGACAGCCTGTGCTCTGATACTCAGGAGAGGACGAGCAATGAAGCACAGGAGCTTCCTTGGACCGAAAGAACATGGTTGCAGTTTAACAATTACTGCACTAACTTGGGAGAGAAGTGCCCCATAAACAGAGTTTGAAACTCAGTCCCTATCAGCATCTCCACTGAAGCAGCGTGCATTCCACCTCTACACTTCATGTGAAACACCTGAATGTTCACCTCCGCACTTTGTGTAGGTGATGGCAAGAGTTGGTTTCCAGCTGCTTCTGCAAGCATTGGATATTCTTCAAAGCTTACATAGTTGATGGGCTGCTTTCAGCGCTAGCAAGACTTGAAGGTACAAAGCATATACCTTAAAAATAAGTAACGGGCATCTATTACAAATGGAAAAAAAAAATCATTAGAGCAGTAGCATTCTTTTGAAAAGCTTGTCATCAACTTAAATATCTATAATGATGCTACTAATTTGGGCTTTTAAACTTCAAAGAATGAGGCCTTTTTTAAACAAAGGAGAAGGCAGTATGGCACCAGCTTTTTATGGAGGTTCGTATCTGTGAATAGTGCCTTTGAGCTAGCCCGTGCACGTTTGATTAACTTGTTGATTAGTGGACAAAGTTTTAAAGAATTACACTGTATAAATGAACCTTTACTTTCCATTTTATTTCTTTTCTGATCTTTGTGAATGACTGGGTCATTGTCAACCATATTCATGTGGGAGCTCTGGGCTTCTGTATCTGCTTATTGAATCCTGTTCTGAAACGACATTGCATAAACCTGAACTACAGGCTGTATTTTACCTTAGAGGAAGTCATCATCAATGTCTGTCTGTTAATTCTCTGCCGGTTCATTAATCATGGTCTCTGTCATATGTTGTGACCCAGCTACCACCAGAGGGACGTCAAGAATCAGAGTCACTTTGTGGTAGGGTGCTGCCTTGGGGAATTGGGAGTAATGGGTTCAAGCCACCTCAAACTGAGGAGAGCCCAGAAACTGTACCTCCTATCTCTGAACAAGTGTGCTACCCTGCAGGCTGCTGGACTGGCTGTCTTGCCTGCCGTCCTTCCTTCCCTTGCTCAGTCATACCAACCCTCAGCAGACGTACAACCAAAGAAGTGCCCTCAGCATGTTGAATCCCAGACAAATAAAGGAATTACTACTATACAGGGCCATTCAGACTCATCCTTGCACATAGGGTCTTCTGTTCATGGGCTCAAGGCACAGCATCAAAGCCTCCTGGAAAGGTTGACCTTGTGCAATCAATTAAAGAGATGTGGGTATGCCAGCAGTCAGTTATCTCTCTGTGTAGCCCAAGGAGCTTGGAAATCAGCTTAGGGCTCTGGATACCTGATCTCTGCCCTTTCTGTTTGTGTATTAGTATTCTTCCACTTGGCTCCTTCTGGATTATGTGAACCTATTTCATAACCTTCATCCAGGAGGAGGTAACATTTCAACTTCCAATTTCATGGTGACCTTCCTACTGGTGTCAAAACGAGGTCAGAAGACATTACTTGGATATAGTTTCACCAGTTGGACTAGTTTCACCAATTCCAACTGATTCCCTAGTGCAGTTTAACCATACACTTAGTTTTCAGTGCTTAGCCAATGCATTTATAAATTGGAAGATGTGCCAAGGATGTCTTATTGTTGTCTGGATTTTCTGATTGTAAGGGTCTTGAATGACTACTTGATGTTGAAGACATTTCAACAGGCATTCTTGCAAGCAGAACAGGTTCAAAAATTTTCCGATCAAGGAAAGATGCATTTGCTACTTCTGGGATTTCCTCATTAACACTGCATATTCTAAAGTGTAAAATCAAACTGAACCTAATACTTACATAAAAGTTTGCCTTTATTTTCCAAAGCTAAGTGAAGGATATGGGATAGAGGTGGGATACTTTTACCTTTTAAATGGAAATTCATATGGAAGTTGATGAAAAATTACTTTCAAAGCATCTGAAGCTGCTTTATTCTCCTTCAGTTTAATCCGATTTGGTTAGGTCTAGCTTTAAAATTTGTGTGGTAAGTGGAATCAGCAGCAACATGTGCTGAAATTGCCCTGTGGAAATCCCCTGTTTTCAGTTGCTTATTTCTTTAACCAGACATCAGCACTTTGGAAAAAAAAGATGCATTCTGGTACTCTGTTCTATTGTAGTTGTTTGTGACCTGTCTTTAAAAAAATACCTAAAATTGAGGAGCGGAATAAAGATTGGGATTTGGGATGTAGGCAATTGTGTGAGAAATGTTGTCAGGAAAGCGTACAGGTAGCAGGAAGGCAGTGGAAAAAAAATGAGATACCCAAGACGGAGACTGAAAGGGATGGCAGAAAGTCAGAGGCTAAAAGGGATACAGAAAGGGATAACTGAGAAAGATGAGGAGCCTGGGAATGGTTCTGGAACCTGACTCTGGATGAACAAAGCAACTGGAAATGGTTGTGGACAGAGGTTAACAAGACACTGTGGAGTGACAGTCAGGAGAGTCATGAACAGATTATGCAGTAAATACACATGATGTGGACACTTCTTCAGGGCAAACTTCCAGAACCTGAACTGGATCTGTGAGGACAAATCCCGTTTCTTGGTAATGCAGCGTCGTAGGCAGCAGTTGCCTCTCAGTATATTTGGTGTATGTCAGCGTGTTTAATCAGGTAGTTTTTCTGAGTAACTTTTCCATTCTTTCTCTCTTTTACTTTCAAAAGTAGACTTTACTTGCTCTTAATTGTCTGGCTTCAAACTAGAAGATGGTAGATTTAGATGAGATATAAGGAAGAAATTCTTTACTGTGAGGGTGGTGAGGCACTGGCCCAGGTTGCCCAGGGAAGCTGTGGCTGACCCATCCCTGGAGGTGTTCAAGGCCAGGCTGGATGGGGCTTTGAGCAACCTGGTCTGGTGGGAGGTGTCCCTGCCCATGGCAGGGGGGTTGGAACTCGATGATCTTCAAGGTCCCTTCCAACCCAAACCATTTTATGATTCTATAATTGCTTTGGACAGTTTTGTCTGGATTGAAACCCTTTGGATGTAGCCTTTGACTTCCATAGCAAGACTGACTTTAATTTCTATATACAGAAGGCATAAAATGTCCTCTGCTTTTCAGCACTCACAGAAAACCGGTCACGTTTTAATCCAGGGACGGCAGCGCCGGGGAGCCCCGGGGCTCTGTGAAGCGATGTCGCCTTTTCCCGCCCACGACGTTCATTGGCTGCGGCGGCGCGAACTATAACTCCCGTCAGGCCCCGCGCCGCCCCGCCCCGCCGTCTGCGTTGGGCGCGCGTTGCACTACGGGAGTTGTAGTCCGCTTTGCGCCCCTCCAGCCCCCGGCGGCCGCGCTCCGGAAGTGACTCGGCGGCCCCGGAGTGCTGGTTTCCGGCAGACGGCTCTCATGGAGGCTGCGGAGCAGCGAAGCGTCTGAGGGGGTTCGGCGGCCGCCGCCATGTTCGGTTGTCTGGTGGCGGGCAGGCTGGTGAGCGCTGCCCGGGCCGCGGGCGGGGCCCTCAACCCGCTCGGGGCCGGGGTGGAGCTGCCGCGGAGCTCGCCTTTCCCTTCGCCGGGCTCGCCCTTCCCCTCGCCGGGCTCCGCTCGGGGCTGGCCCCAGGCGAGGGGGAGGGGGGGCTCGCCGTTCTCGTCACGCCGGCCCGGCGCCTCGGCTGGCTCCTGCCCCTCATCCCCAGGGGCAGCTGCGGTGTAGAGCCTCGTTGCCGGGAGGCAGTCGCCATCCCCTCTCTTCGTGGAGAGGCTTGGGCTGCTCAGAGACAAGCTGCGAGCTTAAAAAGAAGCTTTTTAAGGCTAGATTGTGCGTTGGCTGCAAGGATGTGGCATCTCGGGTAAAGAGGAGGGTATCTTTTGCTCTGGCGCTTAGCCATCCTTCTGCTGCCTGTCTCAAGGTCTATTGTATTTCCTATGTGAACAGGTTTCCATGATCCTGGGGTTGTGCCAGCCAGGTGGTCAACAGCCACTGCTTATAGACTTGGCAACCTCTTCTGCACCCTATTTTCCTCCTACGCACATGGGGAGCGAAGGTATTCTGATCCTGTAGTCCCGGGTGGGATATATGTTCAGTGCAGGTAGAACGAGACTGTTGTGCCTTTTCAGTAATATTTTTTGCAGTTGTTCTTCTGCTGTGTTTGACTCTTATCTGGCTATTTGCTATTTAGGTTAGTACATTCCTCACTTTTTTGTTATGTTCCACTTTAGGTGTGTTTCTGTAAAAGGAAATTCACAGTTACAGTCAAAGATGAAAAACATCCTAATACTAATAAAGGTTTTGTTCTCTTTAGGTACAAGCAGCTCCCCAGCAAGTGGCTGAAGACAAATTTGTATTTGATTTACCAGACTATGAAAACATCAACCATGTAGTGGTCTTCATGCTGGGAACGATACCATTTCCAGAAGGAATGGGAGGATCTGTCTATTTTTGTTACCCAGACCAGAGTGGGATGGCAGTGTGGCAGCTGCTGGGGTTTGTCACTAATGAGAAGCCAAGTGCCATCTTCAAAATTTCTGGTCTGAAATCTGGTAAGACTGGTAAAATGTAGCAGTCAGTGGAACAGCTGTGTTCCTGCATGCATGGGGGGATAAATGTTTGGAGGTAGTTTTGAATAAAAAGCTACTTGAAAAGGCAGACCACCGTGTGTTTTCAGGTAGTCCCAAGCAGATGTGGTACTAGAAGCTGTCTGTCTGTATGTTAATGTTCCTAGTGAAATTTCTCACTCATCTTTTCTTGTATGTGGTGTTGACCTGGAAATTCCTTTGAGCAGGCTTGGCGTGTGTTCCAGTGCTTCTCCATCAAGAACCTGAGGAAGAATGATTCTGTAACTTCCATAGCATGGTTTTTAGGCATTTGTCTAGACACGTCTGCAACGTTTTCTTTCAGCTTCCACTGTTAAGTGATTGTATTCTTTGTAGCACAGAGGCAGGTTTTGTGAATGAGTGAAGTCTGACGCAGTGATTTCAGACAGCAGCTTCCCATTTGGCTGCGGTTGCACTATATAATTGTCCAGTAGAGGGTGTCGTCATTGGAAAGCAGCTATCCAAATGTTTGAGTATTTTTTATATTGAGTCACAGAATGCTGGTGCTACCTGAAGTAGGTGTGGTCTTGTTTTTCTAAATATATGGGCTTTTTACCATGCATATTATAAAAACGATGAAGTGCCCCAATGGCACACCTTTGTCTTATTAAAGGCCACGGGTCGGTCAGTCAAGCAGCTTCAAGTGTTATGATGATAAAGTAATACACATCTTCTATAGGCTTCAGTGTAGTCTGCGGCCTTAATTGAACCTCTATTTAGGTAAGCATTGCGGCTGCCGTGATAAAATGTATTAATTCGTAACGTGGCATGGTTTCTTTTGAATCAGTCCTGCATGGTAGTGTGACATGAGATAAGGGCTCCCAAGGTGCAACGCAAATGAATTCTGATCGCATATGTTCCTCAAAAATTTGGGCTTTTTTCAGCAGAGGTAACAGCCACAGGAAGGGTTGTGGGACCGTGGTTTTGTATATTCCAAAGTTGTGTTGATAGTGAAACAATAAAATATATTGCCAGTTCTTTTGCCAGCTTTTGCAGTATGCTTTTCATGCTTGGAAGACTTACTGTATTATATATGCTTTCAGGCAGCTTCGTAGGACAACACATTTTCAGATACTTTTTGCATGATAAGCCATAATTTCCAAGTAAGGGCTGCCCTTGGGGAAGAACTCTGTGGCATGGTTGAATGCATTTGCAATGCTCTGAGGCAGTGCTGTGCTTGATCTGAACAACAGAGACCTCCACAGTTTCCCATTGTTGTCTACAGCTTCTCTCTGTACGCTGTAGAGTCAGCGTAAGCTATACAGCCTTAGTTTCCATGACCATAAACAATTATATGATGGAGAAGACTATGAGGCTGTAGAGAGGGGAGACCAGAGAGGTGTTACACAGAGCTAAAATCATTGAGAGACATTACTGACTGTTGAAATCTGCATTTTGGATTTGACTACCTCAACCTAATTTTTTTGAATAGGCCATATGTTTCTGTGAAATGAACAAGGAGGAGGTGGAGGACAAATGTCAACGGCACGTGCTTCAACAAATGGTGGGGTGCTCAGATGTCTCCTGATCCAGCGTAGTAGGTAGCAGTGCTGTTCCACAAAGAGATTGAATACAGAACTTGAACTAGAGTTTTATCCCCTGTTTAAGTATCAGGCGATTATGTTTGTAGCTTGGCTATTGAGGCTCCATTCATGTAAAATAGCAGTTTAAAGCTGAGTGGCTCCACTGTCAAGGTGTTTTCAGCCTTGTCACTTTTTCTGGGGATGTTGGTGGTGGCAAGCAAACCTGTAGGTGAGGCTTATGAGAACCAGGGAGGTTGCACAGATATTTCTGACTTGGGAAGCGCGGGATGATATGAGGATGCTGAGGGCTAATTTGGAGAATTAATAGCAAGATGAAGTTGATGTGGGCTTTGCAAAACGTAGGGTAGTAAAGAGGCTGCCTGTTACCTTTATGAGCTGGAACAGTGTGGAAAGCTTTTAGGAATGTCTAGATTATGTCTGCTTTTTGTTAGGTTATGTTAGGAATATGTATGTTAAAAAATATGAGAAAACAGGTAAATTTTTGTGACATGGATGCAATGTATTTTGTGACATCAACTTGCCTGCTGGGATTGTTGTATAGTTGTATTAATAGCTGTGTTGCAGAGTGAAAATACTGCGGAGTGCTGCGTTTGCTTGAACTTAATCCCTTGTTGAGAGGAACAAATCTGTGTCCCTGTTTGTCATCTCCCTGTGAAACAGTGGTTGTAGCTGAGTGTCTCTCTTGCTGTGTGATGAAGAGGGCCAGTGTATTTTTTTACGTGGATGAGTGGCCAGCTGAAGTGGCATAGTATTTTATTACACAGACTTTGGGAAAGGTTGAATGTATCATTTGTAACTCTTGTGTTAAGTTTATCCTTACTGTCTGGAACTGTACAGGTTTTGTGATGTGTATAACTTGTCTGTTGGTCTGTGACACAAGTGACTTGCAGCTGGGGTGTAGAAAAACATGATATATCATACTAATCGTTGTTCAGTCTTGTGTGCTTGACAAGTAGAATGTCTGTGCTTAGAAAATGGAGGCCTGTGATAGACTCAGAGGCACCCTGTCGAGATTCCTGCCTTGCTGTTGGAAAGATGAAAGCACAGTGGTAATCGACGCCTGCGTGAATCCCTGATACACAGGCGAGAACAGCAGGCTGGGGAACACGCTCTAGCAAGGACTGAGCTCTGCGGTGCCTGTGTTCCCGCTTGTGTGCATCTGCCCAGGTGCTGCTTCAGAGATCCCCTGGTTCACGAGGCATCGAGATTGAATTCACTCTTTTTTGCATTTTATCCTGCCTGTGTCAGCTCAGCATTGAAAATGTGGAGTGTATTTCAGTTGGTGTAAGGATGGCAGGGGATGCTTTTCTCTCACCCTTTTAGGCAGACGTCTTTCCAGGAGAGTAGTTGCATGGGATTGCATACAAAGTGACAGAATGGATGTATTTTATTATCTAGATCATGAGTGCCTTTCTAAAGTAGGGATATATTCTGACAAAGCCTGTTGGCTTGAGGATGTTATACTTTTATTGTAAATGTCAGCTTCTCAGGTGAGGACATTACAAGATGTAGAACTTCTACCAGCTCTATTGCTATTGGGATTTTTAATAATGAACTTGTGTGATATTTGGTTTCTAATAGCTTTTCTCTTTTTAATACTTTAGTCAATTTTACCTTTATCAAGCAAGCATCTGTCTACAGTAAAGGCTGAGATCATACAGCAATGGCATTTCACAAAAATGCTTCTAAATAGTACTTCAGGAGATGAACTCTCTTCTTATTGGCCTTGTGTTAAATTAACACTTCAATAGTGAGTGCTTAACTCTTAAACGTAGCACTATATTGCAGTTGTAGGATCTGGAGTGAGGAGTGACACTTGGCTTCAGTTGAAAAGGGTATTGGGTTTTTGAATGAGCTTTCCATATGGGTAGGACGTTGGCTTCTTTGTGGTAATGCCTTGTGTCTTTGCAGAAGAATGGTCGAGTTTCTGAGATCTTCAGCTTTGAACCTCAGTTCCACTTGTCAAACGTGTGCTGGTTTTGCTGACTGAGTTTTTGACCATGGAACTAAGTCAGGTTGTGCTTTAGATTTCAGTTAGTCTTTCTTGTGGCTCAAGATAGTGTTGACTGGCCCATAGGACAGGTCTCGATTTAGCTTTACTTTCTCCTGCTAGCAAGAGGCCGGAGTGGGCTACTGAAACACCACGTCTGTGTTAAGAGGGTACTTGTCTGTTGTGTTCTCTCAAACTTAGGTGGTGTATTGGTGTTTGTTTACTAATAGCATTGTGTTCCCCAGACCTTTTTCCTGTATTTTCCTTTCCAGATGCTGACAAAGAGGAGTGCATGGTTTAAGTGGCTCTAGATGCCTGTCAATGTTTGCAGAGACCCTAGCTGAAGCTGGGACTGAAATTACTGGTTAATACTCAGTTGAGAAAGGTCAGAAGCGATGGCAGAGGGCTGGGATGATGCCTGTATGAGTGGTATGCAACTTGGGGTTGTTTTTCTGCCTGATTCATTGTTTCCTCTGTGGCTCTTGCAAAGTCAGAAGCCTTTCTGCTCCCTGGCTGTTCCTTTGTTCCTTTGACCTTGGTGGTTTTGAGCAGTTCAGATGAGACCTGTGACTACCCAGCCCACCACAGGGGATAGCTTTGAGTCAGAGTGATCTTGAAGTAATGTTCTCTGGCTTTCATTGCACAAACAGGCTCACAAGCACCTGGTTTGAATGAGTGAATCAAACAACTGTGCAGCAGTGCTGCATGTTTCCTGTGTTTCTGTAATTGTTACAATATGAATTAAAGGCTTGGTCCTATAGAGAAAGGTTCTGCTATCTTTTATTCACAGATTGTATTTCCTTTTGAATGTTTACTTCATAGGGAGCTTTAAAATTATATTTTTCCCTTTTTTTAGAAATTTCCTTAAGATCTGCTGTGTTTTTTAAATGTACCTATCGCACTGTTTCAGTTGTGCTTGCATGCACTTGTGTCTGTGATTTTTTTTTTTTTCTGTGTTTCTGAGGTAGGGAGACGTCTCTAGTGGGAGTTGAGGAATACCTTGTACAGAAGAAACACAGTAATTTAAGTAACACAGCCTTTACATGTGTGCCATGTTTAATGTGTGCTGTTTGATGCTTTCAGGGAAGGGAAGTCAACATCCCTTTGGTGCCATGAACCTCCCTCAAACGCCAACAGTGGCCCAGATTGGAATCTCAGTGGAACTGCTGGAGAACCTGGCCCAGCAGACTCCTGTTGCAAGTGCTGCTGTGTCATCAGTAGATTCATTCACAGAGGTAGCTTGGACATCCTGTTTTCAGAAATTCTCTGTACTGCTAAAATCTTAATGCCTCTGAAGAACTAATTAAAAAAGCTGCTGTGGGTAGCTGTAGGATTGTAACCAACCTACTCGTTGTCAAATCATTTGACTGGGTGCTTTGATATTTTGAAATTTCTTTTCCTTACGCTGGAAAACTGTCTCCTGTAAAGGACTGGATCTTGCATGCTCAGTGAAATGAGGCCAATAGACTCACTTGTGTCAATGTCAATCTACTGTAAAAATATTTATGATAATTCCTCATAGGAGCAGCTATAACTAAATGCACATAAGAGACAGTGGATCTTTGGTGATTTGTAGGTACTGGAACTCCAGTGCACAGACTTGCAGGAACAGTCGCAAATTACTCAAAAGTCAAGGCAGACGTGAGCATAGATACAGATAAGATATTCAAGTGTACCACTGACCCTTGAGAAATCCTTCTGATGTAGTTCTGCAGAATTACAGAATTGTGCCCTCTCCCACAGAAAGATTTTTTTTTTTATTTTTATTTTCCTAGTTCTTTCCCTGTGGACCAGGCCTTGGGCTGCAGCGCTTGCCATTTTTAACTCAGCCTGTCTGTTAGTTCGGACCTCTGGAAATCCTCAGCCAGCACTGGCAGTTAGTTGGCCATCTAACAGCAGCTCAAGGCAAGCTAGATCTGCGTGGCAGATCTTGGTTTTACCTAACACTGATGGCTCTGATGTTATCTTTTAACATTTCAGCAGTTGGTGAGACTTTTCTTGAGGCTTTTTTTCTTCTTGCTCACTTTTCTTATAGATGGTTGCTAAGGTAGAATGGTAGTTGAATAGTAATCCTGATAATGCAGCTGATGTCCTTTACCAGTTTATACACATAATTCCAAATAGGTGATGTCTATTCAAGAAGGTTACCATGACTATGAGTTGACCAACAGCTATTTTTGTGTAGTACAGTTAACTGAACTTCTCTAGAGTTGTTAGGGGCAAATGACACCTAAACAACATTTCTGATTCCACCAATTTTTATAATAGCAGTAGTTAAGTCATGAGGTAATAATGTGCCACTTGGGGTCATTTGCAAGGTGGCTGGTGGAGTTTTCTGGCAATAATATTTAAAGAAAAAAAAACCTCATAATTGCATAACTTTTTTTTACTAATGTTATTAACAGTCAGGTGGATTTTTCTATTAAAAAACAATCGCATCTTAACTGAAATTGTATATTGCTTTCAAGAAAGGCAGTTGAGCCAAAGGTTGAAGCAATTGTTACACCTATAAAGAAAAAGTATAAAGTCATAGTTGAAGGAAACCTTTGAGGGAGTAGATAGCAGAGGAAGAGGATATGACTGGCAGCATGTTTGTGAATGACTAATGACTTTTATGACTGGCTTCAAACTGGAAGAGGGGAGATTTAGAATAGATATCAGGAAGACATTTTTCACTGTGAGGGTGGTGAGGCGCTGGAACAAATTGCCCAGAGAAGTTGTGGAGGCCCCATCCCTGGAAGCGTTCAAGACATGGTTGGACCGGGCTTTGAGCAACCTGGTCTAGTGGGAGGTGTCCCTGCCTATGGCAGAGGGGTTGGAATTCGATGATCTTCAAGGTCCCTTCCAACCTAAACCATTTTGTGATTTAATACTTGACATCATCTCTTTGGAACTGCTACATTATAGCAATAATAGTATGTTTTTAAAGGGAAAATCATCTGTTGTTACTCTAAGTTAAGGGGTTGCTCTCTCTCTGCATTTTTAGTAAGTTATATGAAGCTTTATGATTGTATATATTTTTTAAATACAGAGAGAGTTATATTATAAAAAAGTTGCATGGAAAAAAGTGGGACAAAACCACAGAGTTTGCATGTGAGTGGGGTGGCACTGAGGGTAGGCTTCTGGCTTCTAGGACATCGGTTCTTGCACTCCTTTTGTCAGCGCAGGGGGAAGGAAGCACACGAGAGTGCATACATTACCCCAGGCTCTGTCTTTCTCCACCATTTCACTGTCTTTGAAAATAGTTTGTTCTCCCACCAAAACAACGCATACTTTTTAAAATATAAAATAAAAAGAATAGAGGAAAGAAGGAGGTACCATAGGCTTATGTATTTGTAGACTGGCTGGGACTTTCCTACAGCCTCATCCTCTGCACACAAGACTTAATGCTTCTTGGCCTCTCTTTCACTCTTTTACTTCCTTATTCTTATAGTTTAGGAGTTTCCGATGCATCTTTTTCATGTTTACCCCAGGAAGATTTTGTGGCAGAGGATGCCAGGATAGCAGCCCTTCTGTGGTGAAAGCTAAAGGAACTTTCCCTGTCACTGGAGTCTGACAAATTGTAATGAGGCAGATTGCAGACTTTTCAGCTGGTGTAACAACTAATGTTTTTCTATGAGCTGGAACGGCAGCTTTGACCTGGCCTAGAGTTCTTCTGATTGTTTAATTTGGAGGAGAGGGACAGCTCTTGTCGCTGCATCACTTTGTCACAAGAAGAAAATGTTCTTCCCAAAGCTGTTTATCCAGTTGGATGAAATTGGGCAGGGAGAGGGCGAGTGAAGATTCTGAAAGTGATTTCTGGATACTGGGTGGATCTGAGGGAAAGACTGAGAGTTAGGATGGTTTGATCAATTTAAACCATACGTTCTTGGACCTACTATATCCACTATCTTTGTGTTTTAGATGCTAATTTTACTTCATATAGGAATTGTGTGTCTGCTAAATTTTTCCACAAAAAATCAAATTGGAAAAAGAACTTACTTAAAATGTCTCTTTTTTTTTTTATTTCAGTTCACTCAGAAGATGTTGGATAACTTCTATAACTTTGCTTCCTCGTTTGCTGTTACTCAGGCACAGATGACCCCAAATCCTTCTGAAGCTTTCATTCCTGCAAATGTAGTTCTGAAATGGTAATAGCAATGATCTCTAGTAGCGAGTGTTCTTTTTTCTAGGCATTAAACCAGCTGATTTCTGAGTATTGAAATACTGTCATGCTATTCAGTGAGATGATGCAAAAATGTGGTGGTGTTTATGTCAAGTATAGCGATGTTCTGTCCACTGGTTTTGTGTTTATTTGTCAGCATCTTCATACCAATTTTTTATTAGAAAATTGCTAAAAGGCCTATGAATTTTTTGTTTCTAGAAATGTTGCTCTTGACTTATGTGGAGTTGCACTATGTTGTGGATTATGTAAATTATCTGGAGTTACGGGAAGACAGACCACACTGATACTGGCTAATTTTTTATGCTTGGCCTGTTCCTAGACATAGTTCCAGCATATTTACATTGCTTAAGAATATGGGAGAGGTGGAGAAATCATGTTCCTACTTGACCTAGTTCTGTCACCAAGATCCTTGAGCACAAATGCAAAAGTCTGAGTTGTTTTCCAGGGACTGGTTTAAGAAATAACTGTCGATGGGGATAACCCATGTAGTCTGGAGATACGTAAGAAAGAATTCTTCAGACTTCATAGAGGACTGCCTGCGGTTCACAGTTTATCAGTTGAGCCCTCTTTAGCCTCTACAGTATTAACCTAAACACTTTTAAAAACAGTATTTTGGTCTCTCTGAATACAGTTTTATCATACAGGAAAGCTGGGGAAGGACTTTTTACAAGGACATGTACTGATAGGGCAAGGGGGAATGGCTTCAAACTGGAAGAAGGTAGATTTAGATTAGATATTAGGAAGAAATTTTTCACTCTGAGGGTGGTGAGGCACTGGAACAGGTTGCCCAGAGAAGTTGTGGGGGCCCCATCCCTGGAGGTGTTCGTGGCCAGGCTGGATGGGGCTTTGAGCAACCTGGTCTAGTGGGAGGTGTCCCTGCCTATGGCAGGGGGGTTGGAACTGGATGATCTTCAAGGTCCCTTCCAACCTAAACCATTCTGTGATTCTATGAGTAGTACAGATCTCATGAAAATGCAAGCAGTGAATGTAAGTAATATATTTTCTTTGGGAGTGTAACTTGATGCAGATCTCTTCTGTTTAGAAGGTAACTCTACGCACTCCATGAACAGTGGTAGGTAAAGTCTTTGATGAGAGAAATGAAAGGGAAGACACGCTAAAGAAGCAGGGTAATGGTGGTCATTGCCTGGATGATGCTGAATTTGCTTGTGGTTGTTGTTCAGACCGGTATTGTGAAGTGAGGCATAACTCTAATAAACGCATTTGTGTATAGAAATCTGTTAATGTGTTTACAGTCACAGAAAATACAACATTTTTTGGCTCTGTTGGTATGTTTGTGAGTCATTATAATGTGTTCAATTATAGCTTGTAATTTGTAGAGTATCTTAGGTCTCAGCAGTGGGCTGGCTGCAATGGAAATTCAATAGTTTGGCTTAGAAATTCATTCATAAATAAGCCTTTCTGTAATTTGAGTGCATTTAAAACCCTTTAGAGTCTCTTTTCTCATTTGAGCTGGGTTAGGAACTGTAACATGTAGGACAACGTCTTTTTTGTTTTCTTTGTTCCGTTGGTAGTACCTTTTAATACCTTACAGCTTGGATTTGTGGGGATTGAAAGGGGTTTTTAGGCTTTCATGGCTCACAGCCTGTAAGCCTTTTTTTTTTTCCAAGCCACAGAAATCGTGTGCTTTCCCTATTTCTTCTGTAGGTCAATAACAAATTCCGATGGTGGGTTTGTTTGTGGTTTGCTTGTTTCTGCAAGTATGGAAAGTGAAATTAGGGCAGCCTGTGTGCATGTGCATACTTGATTCCATTATGTGTTGGAGAATTACTTTTTCTCATCAGATTTTTACTAAGACTCTCATCAGAGTTTTACTAAGACATTACTGTGTGTATAATAAATGTGGAAGTTAGAATTATTTGGTGAGGGTGGAAAAATAATGGGGACGACTGTCTCAAGGTTTCTATTGGAACTGCAAGGCCCATCGATGCGTAGCCTTGAGCGCAGAATTGTCTGCAGTCCCCTCGTCCTTACCTGTGAGCAGGTGACACGTAGCCTGACAGTCAGCAATCCCAAACTGGAGGCTGTGGTCTCTGTGGAAGCCTGCTGGAGTCTGTCAGGCTTGCTAGCTCATGTCCGCAGTCCTGTGAACTGAGAAGTGGTTTCTGCATCCTAGATGGAGCAGCGCTGAAGGGGTAGTGCAGGGACAGCTGAAGTGGATTCAGAAGCAGTGGTTTTACTGTGTTTTTCCCCCATATTATAGCGTATCTCTAAAAAGCATGAGGTTTTCTTGGTTTGGTTTTTGCTGGGGTTTCTTCTGTGAGATACCTGGCCTGATTACTCAGATGATGGGCAGCCTCAGACTCGCCCTTCTACCTGCCTGAACTTTGATTTCCTAGCCCAAAAAACATTATGCACAAAATAGCCACTGTTAATTCACTTACAGTTTTACTAAGATTGAATGAGCATCCTCTGGGATACCACTTTAATGAAATCCATGTTGTTGTTGAAATACATGAGTCTCACTGTGAATATTCTTGATGCGGAAGCAGAAAGGAGGGTTTTGGATTTACTCGCTTCCTCGTGTGCCGTAGATGTAACTTACTGTGGTCTCTGCATAGACTAAAGCCATTTTATTTGGAGCAGCTTTTGGGTTTTTGGGGTTGTTGTTTATTTATGGTTGGTTGTTTTTTTGTTGTTTTTTTTTTCCTAGGTATGAGAACTTCCAGAGACGCCTGACACAGAACCCTCTCTTCTGGAAAACATAAGCTTAAATTGTATCATCTGAAGTGCTTTCTAAACTTGAAAGATGCAAGAAGCAATTCCACTGAAGAATTTTGGAGGTGAAAAAAAAAAAACCACAAAAAAACAAACGATTAGTCTGAATAGACAAACTTGTAACTTTTGTATTACTCTTGAAAATTATTTAAAATTAAAATCCATGAAAACTACTTGCTTATGTGTTGGGTTTTTTTAATTGAAGAACTTGGCTGCAACAAGAAACCAGTGTTGCATGTGCACGCGTAGAAATACTCTTTTGAAACTGCATTTAAAGTGGAAGAAATTACAAGATGAAAAATGGCAGCACTGTTTCATACTTGTCTGATGTTTTGGGGTTTTTAGTTGTAAACAAAAGAAATGTAGTTTTTCTTTCTTCTTTACCTCATCTGAAGGATGATCAGGCAACTGAGAACATGCTGATGGTTTTCCTGCTGCTACCTACACTGTAAGTTCTTTCACTTTGTGGACAACCAGTATTCCTGTCCCCAGCTCATATAAATGCTACAATAGTATTTCCCTGTCTTTGGCATGAAAACACTAGTGAGTGTGATCTCAGGGTACCTGTCTTTAACTTTTCCTGGGTGAAAACATAAAGAAGATAAATCTTTGTGGACTCTTTCCCTGCTGCAAGACAAATAGCTTTGAAACGGCCGTTACAGGCCAAATCAGAGCTGTAGATATGTACTTTGCAGCCCTGGACCGTTCAGTGAGATGAGAGCTGCCAGATTATTGACGGTGGAGGTATTTCAATTTGTCTTTCTCTTCAGCTTTCTCTAATTACGTTATGAAGACTGTTGTGGAGGAGGAGAAAAATAAGCGTAATGGTTCATAGTATTGGAAAGACTTGTTCTGTGAGTTACATCAAAATGTTGCAGTTTTTTCAAGGTTATGTGGGGTACAGTTCCCGTTGTTTGAGAGGAAGCTATTACGTTCTGCTTTAAGAAACTCACTGCAGTGCAGTGAACTGAAGCTTTTCTTGACTGTCCTATGAGCCTCTTGGTCTCCTTTGAACTTGTCTGTGTGTCCTGGTTGCGGCTGGGATAGAGTTAATTAGTCACTAGGAAGACAGGGGGGACAGCTCCGGTTGCCCTTCCTGCTCACTAGACCTAGATTAGCTTGATCAGAAATACTGTTTTGAAGAATATATCATGGTTTTGTAAATTACATTCTGTAACTAAGAATCAGGACTCGCTCCTGAGACCACTGGCATGAAAACAAAAAACTTCTATTGGGTTCAGTGGCTGAGGAACACAGCCTCTAAGGATTCCTTTATCAAGTCAAGTCAGCCTTAGCAACAACTGTCATGAGAATGGAAACACGTTCTTCTGACACCTCTGAGACTGCTCAGTGACGTTTCCTGGGTTCACACCTCAGCCTTAAAATGGACTCTCTCTCCTTGCGCAATAGGCGAGGACCTCACCAGAGAGACTCACAAGAAAGAAAGGGCATGAGCAAAACCTGAGGGCCACAAAAGGAGATAAACAGAGGACAGTTGAGGTTCAGGAAACCATGTAAGAACTCCTTTTGAAAAGTAAAATTAATTACATGCCAGGTAGCTTATGGACAAAACTCCAAGTTGTTTCCCAGAAGCCACATAATGGGGCCAAACCCTCAAACATTTGGTTTCCTGCTTAACCAAGGACTTAATTTCCTTAAAGACACATTTGTTGGCCATCTGTTTGTGGAGAAGCAGCACTGAAGGCGGTTAGCAGTGAGGCCCAGGCTCAACCCCCTCGCCAGAATGGTTCAGTAGGACCATTCTGTGTGACCTGTTAAATCCTGCTGTAGGGTCTGGTAGTTTTGTTACACAGATGGCAGATGCCTCACATAGCTGCTACTGTCACAAGTGGTAGCAGGAGACAGAGGGACTAAACGGAAGCCGGAGTTAAAGTATTGTTAGGCTGTGACCCAGCACTGGAGGTTGCTCGTGGGCATTGCGCAGGTTCTCACGCCTCTAAGGAAGCATCGGCCCGGTGTGGAAGCAAAATAATTAACATTTCTTAGGCCTTTGCAAGGCCTCACTAATTAAGAAATATGTGTCGGCGTGACCTCACTGCATCAGCATGATTTAATTAACAAAGGAGTGAATTATTTGTTAAAAAAGTAAAAATAAATATTATGCTGTCTGGAGCATCCTATATAAAGCAATCCACATGTTAACACTCTTCATCGCAATTTCCTGTAGTTCTGTTTATCTGACACGGTGCGGAGAAGAACGAGTCGTGTAACCTAAAGGTGTATGAACTCCATGAGGGCCCCATTTGGGCAGAGTTGGTAGCAGCAGAAGCTGTCACTCCACTGCTCTGTCTCCTCTCCTGTAGCAACAAACTACTGCTCTTCTGACCTGCTCAAAACCGCACTCTGGTTATTCTGTGATGCTGGTGGAGCTGTTGTTGTTTGGGCTTCNAGGAAGCCAGACTAGACCATGTGGGTGGGATGGCCAAGTCTCTCCAGCAGGAGCTCTGTGACTGCTCTTGCCCTGGCTGCAGTCTCCAAGGCTGTAGATGAATATACGCACTCATATGCGCTTTGAATAATCCAGCAGTGTGTATTGATGACACCAAGCTGTTTGGCGAGGTAGACACGCTGGAGGGGAGGGATGCCGTCCAGACGGACCTGGACAGGATGGAGAGGTGGGCCCAAGCCAACCTCATGCAGTTCAACAAGGCCAAGTGCAAGGTCTTACATCTGGGTCGGGGCAATCCCAAGCACAATTACAGGTTGGGCGGGGAATGGCTGGAGAGCAGCACTGAGGAGAAGGACCTGGGTGTGCTGATCGACGAGAAGCTCAACATGAGCCAGCAATGTGCGATCGCAGCCCAGAAGGCCAACCGCATCCTGGGCTGCATCAAAAGAAGTGTGGCCAGCAGGTCAAAGGAGGTGATTCTGCCCCTCTACTCCACTCTCGTGAGACCCCACCTGGAGTACTGCGTCCAGCTCTGGAGTCCCCAACATAAGAAGGACATGGACCTGTTGGAGCGTGTCCAGAGGAGAGCCACGAGGATGATCCGAGGGCTGGAGCACCTCTCCTATGAGGAGAGGCTGAAGGAGTTGGGGCTGTTCAGCCTGGAGAAGAGAAGGCTCCGGGGAGATCTTATTGCAGCCTTCCAGTCCCTAAAGGGGGCCTACAGGAGAGCTGGGGAAGGACTTTTTACTAGGGCATGTAGTGACAGGACAAGGGGGAATGGCTTCAAACTGGAAGAGGGCAGGTTTAGATTGAACATTAGGAAGAAGTTTTTCACTTTAAGGGTAGTAAGGCACTGGCACAGGTTGCCCAGAGAGGTTGTTGAGGCCCCATCCCTGGAGGTGAAGGCCAGGCTGGACGTGGCCTTGGGCAACCTGGTCTGGTGGGAGGTGTCCCTGCCTGTGGCAGGGGGGTTGGACTAGATGATCTTTAAGGTCCTTTCCAACCTAAACCATTCTATGATTCTATGATTAAGAAGTTCTCCCAGCCCTGTAGCTGCTGTGGGTTCAGCAGCTGTTGCCTCTGAGCTCAGTGAATGTGGTACACACTTGAGACCATCGCCATAAATCACTTTCCTCTCTCCAACCTGCTGTGGCTGAGCCTGCAGAACAGAGACTGGCAGAAGGCAAAGACTCCATCCCCCTTCACATCACGGCAGAGAGATGTCTTTCACAACCGCTATGAAAGGAAGAACTCATTCAATTCTGCGGGTTGGTTATGTGCACTGCCAAGCTGCGCTGCTCGTGCATAAGTGTGTTTTCTTCCTACCTCACCCAACTTGTGTTCCATGTGGTTTTGTCCTGAGAGATACCAAAAGAGCCTTTGCAATTGTATTACAGATGTATTGCTAAACCAGAGCACTATTCCCTCATTAAGGAACAGAATAAACTTCCTTCTGCATTTTCCTATTTATTTTCTTTTCTCTGCACGTTTCAGATGAAAGGGAGAGCCCGGGGAAGGGATCAGGTTTTGTACTGTGCCTTCATGATTGAACAGTGAAACGCTTCTTCAACATATCCCTTGATACAGAGGTATCCATCTCACAACAATACTTTTACCCTCGACACACGGGTTTAAAAGGGGAGAACGGGATTATATAGAATTAGCTCAGGAATAAGCCTGAGGAGAAACACAGAGATACAATGGACACATCAATCCATCCTGCCTTTTACATACATATTATTTTGGGTTTTTTTCCCCCACACAGACAATAAAATACCCTTCCCCCAGTGACCTCCAGAGATGTAATGCCCGTAATAATAATAACCTCTATGTAATATAAATTATTTGTAAAGGTCCTCCCATGTTTAGAGTATTTTTTCCCTTGTGCTGTTGCCAGAAGGAGTTCAGGTCCCTTCAATGGAAAACCCCTTAAACACCACCGGGTCTACTGCTCATGAAGCTTTGAGGTTGCACGTGCTCTGCCATGGCAGACCCAGAACTGTGACAGCCATAGACTTTTCCCCTCTGTTTTGGGACATTTCCCCAATCATTTTTCTTCCCAAGTCAACATGAATCATTAGCCAGAGTGGGGAAAGCTGCTTTTCGGAAGGGCCTTATGTGTTTCTGGGTCTGTCCTCACCACAGCACTGCACCCAGAGGCACGTTGAAAAATATATGCAGCAACAAGTGCGTATGCTGCTATGGGTTTGTGCTGAAACAGATGCAAAACCCATGAAATGTAGTCAAAAACCTAATTATGCAGCGTTTTTTTTTTTTTGTAGCTTTGTTTGTTTTTTAAAGAGAGTTATGCTAACAAACATCTCCCATATGAGGAAAGGCTGAGAGCGCTGGGACTCTTTAGCCTGGAGAAGAGAAGGCTGAGGGGAGACCTTATTACTATGTACAAGTATCTAAGGGTGGGTTGAAGGAGGATGGAGCCAGACTCTTCTTGGTGGTTCCCAATGACAGGACGAGGGGCAATGGGCACAAGTTGGAACAGAGGAGGTTCCATTCAAATACATGGAAAAACTTCTTTACGGTTTGGGTGACAGAGCAGTGGCACAGGCTGCCCAGGGAGGTGGTGGAGTCCCCTTCTCTGGAGATTTTCAAGACCCGCCTGGATGCAGTCCTGAGTGATGTGCTCTAGGCAATCCTGCTTTGGCAAGGGAGTTGGACTAGATGATCTCTAGAGGTCCCTTCCAACTCTGAAAATTCCATGATTCCATGAAATGAACCACCGATTTTCCTGGCCCGCAGAGCCTCTCCTGCGCCGAGAGCTGCGCCTGCTCAGCTGAGCCCGAAGCCTTCTCGGCAGCGTTGGCAGACAAAGGCCAGTTCTTGACTCTCAGCCCTGGAACCAGAGCTCCCCAGCAGAACCAGCAGCAAAGAAAACCCAGGAGAGCACAAAACACACCAAAGAAACCAGGCACTCCTACTGCATATACTAGGAAGGGCAAATTCAAGCCACGTTTGCATGAAATTCTTCAGCCTCAAGAAAAACCTCATTTAAAATTCCATTGCAGCAACTTTGGGGTTGTTTTTTTTTTTCAGTCACCACCAGATGGAGTAAAACCTCAGCAAAGAGGCCCTTTGGAAGAGAGACCCTTCTAAAGGAACCACACATCCATCAGGAACCTGTCTACTCCCAGCTGTGCTACAAACTTTCTTGCAAGTCGCTGCCTAAAAATTAGCATTGTAGTTCAAGCCCATCGTTTATCCAATTTCTCCAAGAGTTGGTGGAGAAAAACAAGGACTTCCAGGTACCTCTTCTCTGCAGCTTATCTTTTTTTATGGAGGGATGAAAGATGAATCTCTTCAGAGATACTCAGTGTGCAACAGTTGAAGGAAATGGCGACTTTTAAACTTTATTGTGCTCTTTAGACAGAGTTCATACAGAAGAAACATCTGTTACACTTCCAGCCTCCTGGAAGAGTTTCCTGGCTGTGCTGCAGCCATCCAGGAGGAGAACTGGAGCCGGGCAGAGCCTGATGTACCTCTCCTTCTCGCCTTTGCCGAGATGGGAAACAGAAGGAGCTGATTACAGTATCTGTCAAAGAAGAGAGCTACAGGTGGCGTGCAGACAATGGCAAAGAACACATTAATGTCCTTTAGGATATTATTGGTAGGTTTCTCCAATAGTAGGGTCAAACTACCCTTTTCATAGAATCATAGAATGGTTTATGTTGGAAGGGACCTTGAAGATCATCGAGTTCCAATGCCCCTGCCATGGGCAGGGACACCTCCCACCAGCCCAGGTTGCTCAAAGCCCCATCCAGCCTGGCCTTGAACCCCTCCAGGGATGGGGCAGCCACAACTTCTCTTAGAAACCTGTGCCAGTGTGTCACCACCCTCAGAGTGAAAAATTTCTTCCTAATATCTAATCGAAATCTCCCCACTTCCAATGAAAAGGAGTTTTGTTTCCCTTGTGGTGTATATTCAAGATATTTTTAGTCCTAAAAGCAGATGGGGCTGACTGTTGTAAAGCAGATTTTTTTCTTCCCCATGGCTTGTTCCAGCTCTAACTGTGCAAGTTCACATTCTTCAGTTCTTCCCTTCAGTAACACCTTGAATCTGTGATTTCAGCTCCATCCATGTTTCTCAGGGCAAACCTGCTGGAACATTTGTCTGTGTTTTAAGAGAACGGTCTTCAGCACATTCCTAAGATAACAGAGAAGTTAAAGCTGCCCCTAATTGTGTCAGGCCTCTCTAGTCAAGCACCGCCCTTCCTTTCCTTCCTCTCAGGAACAGAACACACGACTTAGATACCAAAAAAAACAACCATGGCTGAAAAATCCCTACTGCTTTTGTATCTCATGTCCCTCTCAACCCTGGACGTGGGCAAACACTGAAGACCTACTCCAATGGCACGCTACTGGAAAGCACTTGCAAAGGCTAAATGGTCCCAGGCTCCAACCCGAGCATTCTCGATATATTTCAGCTCATCTGATGGAAGCAGTTTCCATGAAGGCTGTAGGAAGCCTGAGCACTCCCACTGCCTTTTTGGAGCACTGTCCCAACCACATTCCCCACCCCCACAAGTCTTCAGACTGCCCACCCCACATACTTCCCACAGAATGCTCGATGAGGGGTACGGGGCCACCGCCGTTGCGTAAATGGCAGTTCACGCTGTGCCAGCAGTTCTGTTGGTGCCGTAGAAACAGAGATTAATAACTGTCTCCAACTCTGGTCTCACCTGTCTTCTTCTCCAGCATGCTGGTGCTTGGCTTGTGCAAGAAAAAGAAGGTCCAGAACCCACCTCAATTTAACACCGGTTTTGGACAGACTTGTGCCCCAGTCGTAAGGACAAGGACTTAAAAAAAAAAAAAAAAAAAAANAGGGGGGGGGGGGATAAAATCATATGTTACAGAGTAAGACTTGTACAGTACTTGCCAGCTCTGGATTTCAATTTTTGCAGGCTCCTAAAGGACACAAATCAAAACTGGCTTAGCCATATTACTCCAAACCGAGCAGGTAGTTTATCTAAACAGAGCATTTGCAAGCCTCCCAAACTGTTACAGACAGGAAAAAACAATATCCTGAAAGATGAAAGTCAGATATGCACTTAAGTTAGTAGCAAAGAAGACCACTTCACTTAACCTACTGATCAAAAAAGCACTACTATGTTGCCAATGACAGCGAACATGTATTTATATGATATTCTGATACATTCTTTTCAAGTAACACGTTCTGGTGAAGGATAAGAGCGCAGGAGAAAAAAAAAAAAAGATGTAAATGGTTCAGGTTCAGTAAATGTTATTAACCTCCTTCTTCCTCATTCAGGTAAACACAGCTACTGTGCAATGTCTTGGACCACTTCCCAAATACACACACTAACCTTTCAACTACACGCTGACAAGACAGACCCAAGTGTTTTGAACACAGATTATCACTGTTAATGACCTCTGCCATCTTACCCATTTCCCCTTTTTGCATTTTTATTACTTGTTTTTTCCCCCTAATCAGTAACAGAAATGGTGACAAGCACATCCCAGTTTGAGGTTATTAAGACTTAATCAATTTCCATGTGCAACCAACTTAAGGAATGAGTTCAAAATATTTTTAGCATTTTAGCATTTATTTATACTATAATCTAAAGTGTAGTATTTCCTTTATGTGGTCCCTGGACAATATTCAATAGCTTCATTAGGTTTTCAGTCAAAAAGGCACAAATACCAAACTTCTAGCAAGTTACCATATGTTTCTGTGCTACCTGTATGCAAAATAAGTTCATAGGCCCCAAGTGAAAACTCATTGTGGGAAATAATTAAAATGGACAATTCAGAAAACTTTACAAAAATACTTCTTTTTATTAAAAGCAGCAATTTCAAGCAGAACAATACACAGAATGTAAACATCACTAAGTTCAGCTCCAGCCTGCCGAACCTTTGAGAAAGTCTACACTAAACGCGTCTACCGTACTAGCGAGTTAACAGACTATATTATAATTTGAAAATATATTTTCTACTTTGAATTAAGAAAAAGTAAATTTATCGTAGTCTGTCCCAGCGCCAGATACTGGCATCATCACACACAGCTATAAGGATACTACTATCCCTGCTGAAACTGGTTTGTCGAATGGCAGCAACACATTTAGGATGAGTAAGAGTCGTACACCTATAAATAAAAGAAAATTATTCAGCTGCAACGTTAAATCTGCACTTGCTACTGCATTACAGAGCACTGTTTCACCAACCTCTGACTTATGTGACCAAGGAGGAACTGAAAGGGCTACAGGATTATGCCCTTCATGGTATATTTTGTATTCCAAATGTGGACTTGGGAAAGCAGTAATTTCCTGTTCGCTGCCTTTTCTCATCCACCCAATTTTCATTGAAGCACTGACTGAAAGCTCACTGAATCACATTATTTAGGACTTGGTAATCAATGTTCTTTCCCAGTGGTTCGGAATAAAATATCATAATTGGGTGATTAAAGACTGCAGCATTTTCAGGAACTTCATACGTTTACATGTGTGTGTATACACACACACCCCCCCTCCCTCTTATATAGATTATATACACAATACAAATATAAGTATATATCATTTATTATATAGTATACATACATTTCATACACATAATGTTGGGGTTTTTTTTTGTATTTTTTTATATATATATATAAAAATAAAAGACATGCTGTAAAATTGCCTGGCCACACATTTGAGGCACTGGAAAGCCATACTGTTTCCTCCACATTACACTCATAGCTAAACTTTATATTCTCGTTACTCTAGTCCTTTCACCTATTTCTCCTTTGTCATACGCTACACCCACCCAGCACATCTTAATTCCACCTAATTAGTTTTTAAGTTCTTTGAGGAACTAATTGTCTTTTACTATATCTATCTATGGCACCCAGCACAATCCAAACGGGGCCTCTGGGCACTGCTGCAATATAAATAATAAATCAGTAAAAAATAATAAAAGTTTACCTTCAGGGGCTCAGGATGTTCACTTACCTAGTACTTAAAGGGAAACGTGACTAGTACTATTAAAGAATTTATACAGTTATCAGTAAAGGAAATTACCCCAACTCCCTGTCTTAAAAATAAAATTAAAAAAAGTAAGTACTCACTTGGCTTTATGAGGATCCTCTATTTCTAAATCCCAAACATAAAGTTTGCCAACTTGATTGCCTAGAGCAAGCATCTTTAAAAGAAAGCAGAGGATATAGTTTTAAAATACTATCTCAAAGAATGGAAGTCAGAATTTTACAAAGGCTCTACAGCTGACAAATTGTGTCTGTTTAAAGATGAAGGACTTAATGACTTTGTTGGAGGGGTTACAAATGCTATAAAATTTGCCTCTTTTTCCCCACTTTATTATCCATCTCTGTGGATGGGGGAGGAAGACAGCAGTAAGCATAGCTTTGGTGGAAAATAAGTATTTATTTGGTGGAACTTTTTTCACCAGGCAGAACCCAGAATGAAAAATCTGGAGCTCCCCCAGTTCCATATAAAGCCCCTTGCAGCAAACCATTCTGTTTCTCAAACATCACACGAGCCAAGTCTTTTCCCGTGCCCATAAACACAAACTCAATGAAAAGCGACACACCTTCAAATACAGCAAAGTCAAAACTCACACATACCTTTTGCCAGAAATCCATTGAAAACCTCATGTACCATATATCACACTGACTGTAATCAAATCTCCCAAGTATGGTCACATTTGACTCACTGGGCTTGATTTTATCTATATCATCTTCCATTTTGCCAGGTTTCCAGCACACAATGGCATTTTCACAAGACTGTGGGGAAACAATGAAAAAATCACCTATATTTATAATTTATACTGCACATTCAGTTTAAGTATAATTATAGCCAAACATTTCATCTCACAGCTTCCCTAATGACATTAAAAAAGTACAACTGAAAATTTTACCTCTGTCCTTAGATCACAGCCACATCACCACCAACGCATTGCTGCCCAAGGCTGGGAGCCTGCTGCCCTCACAGCTTTGCCAGGTAACAGGACTGCAGGTGCCCTCCCTCACCCGCTTCAGAGGAAGTCAACCAGATGTGCCTCAAACACACCTTCACAAGCAGTTTAAATTAACCTTGGTTTGAGGATTGTTCACCCAATCCCTTCAACCAACAGGACCGTGCAGGCACCGATTTCCAGCAATGAGGCAGTTGGACCGCCTAGTTTAATATCTGCAAGCCAATGTTACTAGTGGATGCAACACTAATCAAAGTTATGCCATTATGGGAACCCTCATTTCTCCCTTTAGCAGCAGGATCCCTCATCAGTACCTATATATTCTCTTTCTGTACATTCCATGCAGATTCTGGTTAGCTGGTATCCCGGTACTTTTAGCGGAGGTACAGCTGTAGCAATAATTTTACTGTTTAAGTACAAGCTGCTTATTCGCACGTCATAACAGTTGACAAAATTCACAACACACTCCATAAAATCATTCGCACAGCATACACACACAGCATACACCACAGTATGTTAACCTAAGACCCCAATTCCAATAAAATTTCTACTGTTTAAAGATCCCCCAAACAAGCAAATATGAGTAATATAGCTGAAAAAGCTGCCACTTTACCTTGGAAAGAATTAGATCTCCCAACCATCGTACACAGTCAACATAGTTTCTATGTATGTCTCTCGTAGAAAAGTCAGGAAAGTGAATTTTCTGGGAAATAAAAGGCCTATAGACAAAATTGCCAAGTGAGGTCCAGAGAAACACAGAAGCACAAGTCTGATTTCTAATGGCCAGTTTTAAGATGTTAACAGGACAAGCCTGTCTTCTTTGTTGTTTTAACAGTTTTACAACAAAGACGATTTTGTAAATCATTTGAGTTTCAGGTTTTTTTTAAATATTGGGAACAGTCCCTGTTTTCATCCTCATTCCTACTGAAATAACATTTCCCACTGTACAAGGCTGTGCAGAGACAGTGCTAAACAAAACCACTCCTTCAGAGCTGAACACAGCTTCCATTGCCAAATGCTTCAAGAACTAATTAAAGCTCAGTTTTCCTGATGCTGCTTCTGCAACATCTAAATTGTTAAATAGAAAAGCACACACACAAAAAAAATACATCATTTTAAAAAAAGCACGCTAAAAAAGCATCATTTAATATTTGGTAACATTACCAAAAAAAACGAGTATTTTCACAGCTAGTCTCATTGCTGAACATGTTCAGTGTGTTTTAGACTCTTCAATTCTCTCAATGGTTTAACTGGAAGTTAAGATTAAAAAGGTGATGAACTTCATAAAGGAGGATTTATCATGTCCCTAATTGCTATGTTTACTTGACAATTTACTCATATCTGAGGCCAAATCAGAGAATCATGAAAATTAAAGTTATTACTACATAAACAGTTTTGTGCCCACCCCAAAAATCAGGTAACAGATACAATAATTAATAATAACTACCCAATATAAAATCATTTGCTATATTTAATTACACAGATTTGATTCCTTCCTAGAAAATTGGAGGTGAGAGAAAGAAAAGCCACTGTCACCTTGAAACACAGGGAAATACAAGCTTTAAGAATGAGAGATAATTCCAGACATTTTCCAGTCAAGCAGATAAGAAAATATTAAGATAGTTAAAAATTAAAGTGTCAGAACTTTAAATCTGAATTCAATAAAATTCTACTGAAACAAACACCAATAAGACACATCTTCTAGAGAGATTCAGTATACAGCACAATCCCCAAGTCACTCACTATCCCCAAGAATTCCCAATTTGGATAGGAATTAACCTGGGCCATTGATGAGAATATTCATATTTTGCAAAGACAGCCAAGAAGATGCGGACTACGTACCTGTTGGTTTTATTTGGGTTGTACTCATAAGACTCTTTGATGGCATTTATCATTCTCTTTGAATTAATTCTCCAGAGTTTTAGAGAGTGATCCATCCCACAGGACATGATTTTTTCACCAAGAAGATCATAATCCTACGTATACAAAATAATTTTGAGGACCCCCAGCCTAAGTTGCATTATATCAACTCAGATTTTATTCCATCATTTCCATCAAAACAGCATTTCTGGCTTAAAGAATGAAATACAACTGCGTATTTCAAATAGAAAATCACTAACAACTTAATCCTACTCACTGCAAAGCAGCACATTATCTTAATAACTGTATTTACTCTTTCTCAAGAAAAAGAGGCATATTCAACAGCACTGACAAATAATGAATATACTGCTAGTGCTCTCCCCTCAGTAAATTCCCTAGGTTTCATTTTATGGAGCAACTCTGGCAGAATCCCAGGGCTACGACATGGCTGATGACTATTTACAACCACAAGAGAATAACATGCTGTCAGGTTTCATATAGATGCACCCCTCACCTTTCAGGTCACACAACAGGAATGGAAAACAGTTCTTAAAAGCAGCATATTAAAAGTCAACTATTCTATTTGGTATTTGCTGGGTACCAGTGTCTGTCCACAGCCACTGAAAAGCAGCATAACTCACCTGAGATAACTTCTTTCCTTCACTACCATCTCTCTCAAGGTTTATTTGCTCTTGCTGCTTTGCCATGTTAAGACCTCAAGATCTTCAAAAGTGGGACCATTATGAAAACTTTTTACTCTTTCTAGGCCCACTGAGATTTTTTTTTTTAATTCTAGGCTGCACTGTGATAAAGCTAGCTACTGAAACATATAGAAAGTGAACACCTGTCCTGTATATTGAGAGGTGGCCAGATCAATCAAACCACCTTAGATTTAAACTTGTCTATCCCCTTAAAACAGTATTTATGCACTTCAGTTTTTTTTAAGTAGGTATAATATCAAAAACAGTGCACAAGAGGATAAAAAGTTGCATATCGTAGGCTTACTACCCTCTGTAAATCTAAATCACTGCCCCACAGTCTTCCACTTACTGCACTTAACACCTCATCCCTGTGCCCTTCTACTCCTCCAAATATTGCAACCAGCGTGTCTGTCTGGATGTTCCACAGTCTCAATGCATGATCTATAAAGAACAAATAAAATTACATGCTGCTTTTTATATGTACATATGAATAATATATTTCAGCTTAACCACTTTCAACAACAGGTGTTCATGTAAACATCAAAAAGGCACTTAATACTTCTTCACTTGTTAGAAACAACAAAACTGCATTAACCATAATTGGTTAAACTAAACTACTGTTAATCTGTAATTCAGAACGTGTGCCCAACCCCCTCCCCTAGGGCCAGCTTCCAGCAAAAACGTACTTAGATCTTTAGATCATCCAAAAAGCAAAGAAGAGTCTTATCTTGGACAAGTATGCTTTTATTCAGTCTTATCTCAGAAATAATTGTATATATCAAAATAATTGTATATATCAAAAAATGCTATCATTCCTTTCAGCCATTCTTACATCAACATTCAGAGAAGTTTTGATTTTCCATTTTTTTAATCTTTAGAATATTATTCTTTATGAACTACAGACTGTAGGGATGGAGAAACTGTTTCTATAAACAATATGTATTCTAAAGTCAATTGGACTAATCCACTTGTTTACAGAAAGTTGTAACAATTTTTAATGAAGAACCTCTACTGTATTTGCCATTTGGAAATGAGAACCCCTAGTGTATTTCCCTTTTGGATTCCGCAAGTACACTGCACTGAATTACAGCAACACCAACTGGAAAGCCACACAGTCCAAAGGTTTTCCCTCTTTTCCTACTCATCTCTCAGCCAAGCAGTTCTGAGACCGTAATATTCTACTGCCTCATGCCCTCTCAAAGATAGCACCCAGCCCAGAGATTGCACATTAAAACTTGCAGTACTACTGCTGATGTCAAAATGTTATTAAGAAGAGAACCTAAAAACATATACAGGACTCAAGAAATCCAACGTTACAGACCCAGAGCACAAACTTGACAGTTGCAAGAATCAGAGAGGTTCTCAACTCCTATTCTTGTGTAGCTTCATCAGTAATACCAAAAACACTAAAGTCCAAAGTTCCCTTATTTGAACATTTCCAACTCTAGGATTCCTGAAGACTTACTCTTGTGGCAGATCAAGTATTCCCTTACTTAACAAAACAGTCAAGATCAGGAAGTTGTGACTGTTTAGACATGCTGGACGAGCCCATAAGACACCATACCAAAAACTCACTTCTCCCTTCACTAATATGCTTTTTACACAAAGTCCAGTTAAAGTCAGAGCTGCTCCTAAGCGACAGAGAATCAAAGTTTTCTCCATGAACACAGTGGTGAATGCTGTCTGCGATATTAAGACATCCCCACTAGATGGCAACATGAGTCAACAACTGAAAAAAATTTAACTCTACTGTTAGAAAGGAGAGAGCAACCCCAATGTTCGTGTTTCTTCTTTCCTAAAAGCAGCACTGTTCACAATCCCTTTGCACCACAGGTGGGAGTTATGTTTATTGTAGGCCATGGATTTAATACGTACAAGATATATAGCCATAAAAGAGCAAGAAGTGCTCTAGACTTTCAAGGCAAACTTGTTCAGTGCCATTCATAAAAAATTCATGGAGGTTTTGGCCATTTTCAAGACCAAAATTCAATCCAAAGCATTCTGATTTATAAAAAAAAAAGAGAAAAGTTATTTTCCTCACCTTTGCTTACAGATAAAAGGAGATTTGGATCTCTTGGATGGAATTTCAGTTCATTGATTGCATTTCCATGGCCCACGTAGTGCTGGGACAGAATTCAGAGACCAAGTTATCATTTCCCCTCATGTTTACATGTATTTAGAAGACATAAGTTTCATGCCTTACTGAAACACAAGCTGTATCTTGGAGTCTGGAGCACTCACCTTTATGCACTGCATTGTAATAGGATTAATTATCCTAATAATACCCCTGGACCCTGCTACAGCCAGAAGAGGATGGCTTGTATTGCTATCATATGTCCATGCACAGGTATAGAAATTTTCATCTGCCTATAACATATCACGTTAAGGAAAACAGAAGAAACAGGAATTTATTTTTTTTTAAACAATGTGATTTTTATTTTTTTTTAAAGTAAATTTGTTGCTATTTTATGCCCAGGAGTCTGCTGGACCCTATAAGAAAGAGATACATATTTGATTATACATCTGCAAACATAAGCAATATCACCTTTTCTACAGATGCCAGTTTCCTCACTTCTGTTCCATAACATACAAGGAACACCTGCTCTCTCTTGGCATCACTTTTCAACCTCTTTCTCCAAAACATCTGAAGACTGGGAATAAAACAAGGATGAATCAAGTTTGAGTTCGCAAGTTATTTACTTGTATACTGCAAATGATCCACAGAAATTATTACCACTTCAGAGCATGAAACATAATTCTTCAGCTTTAAACCCAGTTCCAATTCACAGGGAAACAGAGACTGCTGTAAAGCAGTGAATGTGAAACACATTGGGAAGATTAAACTGATGGAGAATCAGTTTTCAAATATTTTAATACAGCAGTTTTAATCTTTTTTTTTTTTTCAATAAGAGGGGATCTAGGATGTGGGAAAGAGGCAAGACTTGGACCTAACATAAGGAACGTGCCACATGAGCAAAGTATTAAATCACAGACAAAACCTTCATGTGCTTTTTCCTACACAACCTCTTCATTTTTTATGAAGAAGAAGCAAACAAGTGGCTTTTTAACTTAAAAGGATACATCAGCATCCACATAGGACTGCAACAGACGTATTTCTCCTTGGGAATGACATTCATATAAAGTAACCTGGAGAAAAAAAAAATTGGGAGAGATTGCTGCTTACCTGTGATATTTCAAAAGGAAATCACGTGCACCGGTATATTCACTTCCTGATGGGGAGAGGTAGGGTGCCTTTATGGTTTAGATCTCATCCATCATCAGTTTGTTTCTAGCAGGTGGAAGTGCTTTGATAAAAGAATGCTCACAGCAGTCTCAGTAAAGCACCACTCCAGGACTTGTCAGCAGTCCTTCCCAGCTATTGAAATCTATTACTTGAATTCTTAGTAAAATTAAACTCTATTTGGGATTAGTTACTGCAGCCATCTCTAACGTGGCTTGGTCTTTTAATGAGACATTGATACCTTGTTTAATCTTAGTTTAGCACTGTTGGTAACTGCCAAGCAGAACAAACCTGGAAATGAAAGGCTTCTTGTTTATTCACAACACTTGCACAGAATGCACCTCAGGAGTTATTTTCAAGACTGAAATGACATAGATCCTTGTTCAGAAAAAGGCTATAAATTCACTCCACGCAGGCCATTAATTTAGCTACTGAGCTGCCTGACATCATTGCAGACACTTCTCATCCCATTTTAGAGCATATGACCTTTTGGAAACAATAACATCTAAGAAGAGTAATTTTAGGGAAAAGATAAAATTTATGCACCTCTCTTCCTTATCCCATGTTTACACTACTGGAGGATTTTTTCTTTACTTTACTACATAGGCTAATTCCCGAATAGCTAACACATGACTTCAGAAAACAATCCAGAGGATGCAAATCTCCCAGATAACAGGTGCTACATACCTCAGAAATAAAGTTTTCTATATGAAGTATCCTGTGTCCGTACTAAATATGGGTAAAGGGATTGGTTGAAAAAAAAAAAAAAAGAATGCAAGTAGAACCACACGGAAGGGTTTATGGTTAAAAACAGATTACTCACTCTGTTGCTGCCTACAGTGGCAAAAACGAGAGGATCACCTTCTTTACTGTGCCAGTTAAACTGGACTCCAAACAAAGGCTGACCATGGTCCTCCTGTAGACGTAAAGTAAGATTAGAGACAAAAAAAAAAAGAAAACCCACAGGCATGTTATTTCTGTGAAATTCAGCTGTGGTGGTAAACAGTTTAATTGATATGTTTTCCTCATCAAACTACTGGGTTCACATCCATTATAGTTTCACAGAGCAAACAATTAAAAAGAATAGTTTTGTAACATCACATTTTAACTTGGCTGCCTTAAGGGAGGTTAAAGGAATATTCTGACACCCTCCCTCTTTTCTTCCCCCACCAAGCTTTTAAAAAGTGAAGGGGGAGAACTGTTGTCTCACAGTTATGGCCAGAAGCTGGCAAAGCTCCCAAATTATATTTGCAGCTCTACTACTTTGTTTTGCAATTTTCAACAGAGGCAACCTCTGCATCTAAGGCTACATCCATATGCATTTTATACTGTTATAATTACTTCCACACAAAGATTTACAACTTCACAGAGAAGAATTATTAGGACAGAGAAGAATTACACTGGTATAAGGGTGGAGAAGGGCCACATTGAACTATTACAGCACAGTTAGGTCTTGCAACTCTATCACACACACGATGAACTCTCTCCAGCATGTCACAATGCTGCTGCAAAGTTCATGTCTACAAAGTGTTTTTAGATTGCCTTCACAAACACTTACCAGAGAAATGCCAAGTATTATTTTTACACAGCTTACATCAGTTTAATAGAGAAAAAAAAAAAGAAGCAGATATGTTTATGAATTGTGATGAATATGGTGGTGCTTGTTAATAATTGATAACAGTATTTTGGCCTGTCCTGACAGGATGTTTTCAGTAAGAATAATGTTCATTAAAGTGCCTCCCCACAGGGGACTGTCTGGGACAGCGCAGGCAGGAAGGAAGTGTCTCATGACGGCTGTTAAGCAGCCTTCAAATGGCAGTGCTTCAGAGGCCACAGGAGAAATATTAGCCCTGGCAGCTCTGGCCTACCCAAGAACTGAAGAATAAATTTGAGGAGGGGGTGTGGGTGGGGAGTGCAACACTCCTCAGAAAAGTATGGAAGTCTGGAATAATTTAAAATAGCATTATTTACTGAGAAAGGCAGTATCTGTTATTAACAGACATAGCTAGATGAGCTAGAAAGAGAAGAGAGAAACTCTTTCAGAGATGAAGACCCTCCTGCAATTCTCAAAGAGCTGGTAACAACTTTTGAAGCTGAATACAGATTTAAAAAGGATTGTTCAAAGTTTAACTCGAAGCATTACGCATCATAACATGAAAGAATAGACTAGTGGCTTTATGTGATGAGGAATATGGGATATTAGCAAAGGGAAAAACAGCAAGGTTATTAGTGACCCCAGGACAGAAGGAAAAAGCAGGTATTGAGCATCTGTAAAGGATTATAGTTTAATTAGACATGAAGACTGAGGAAAAATACATGCCATAAAATTGCATACACAAGGCCATGATTTTTAGTGTCCAATAAAGTTATGAATTTTACTTCCTAGACTTATTTTTTTAGTGTATTTAAGTCTTCCTTGAAGAGAATGGCTGAGAGGTCAAATACAGAACACTTTAAAAAAATTCCACTAATAATTAGTTGGTTTTAAATTTCTGTCTGAAAGAGTTCATGCTGGTAAATACCAAGGACTTTTGACATAATGCACGAAGACAACACAGGTAAAATGCATGGATGCTTACTGCTTTATTACAAAGACACATTTGCAGGTTTTGCGCTTGTTTTTCTGGAATAACTTTGTTCTTTGTCATGTGCAACGTTTCTGATAAATTTAGTGAAGTGGGAAAAGTGAAGAGGAAGATGTTTTCCTCCCTCAAGATAGGATATTTATTACAACTTAGCTGGAAAAATTTGTGATTTTCTAGGTAACACCCAGACTAGGGTAATACATTATAAGTAGAGAGATACAAGAGGGCTGTACTGTTTCTGTATTTCTACAATTGATTATATACCTAAAGTATTTTATAAGCTTTTTCAAAGACAACCTATTTCCCTGGAAAAATTACTCTGCGAGACAAATGTCTTTAGACTTCTTACATCATCCGCACTACATTCATCACATCGAGTGCTACAACCTCCAAAAGCCTGACCATATATATCCCAGTTTTTCTGGTGTTTAATGGATGAAGGAGTGAGGCAAAGGCTCTTGCAGGAAGTTGCTAAGGTGTATGAAGAGGTTATGCTCACCTCATTTAAACTACCATCATCCTCACTGGTCAGAGACAGCACATAAGCTATTTTGATAATACCTGTCTACTCTAATTTTTGTCCCAAGTGCTAAACAATGAGGCAGGTTTTTAAAAACATTACACTTTCAGGTGCTGCATGTTATAGTTATCCTGAGATGTGAAGTATGTCACGCAAATCTGACCACTGGTTTGCACAGACAGAAGAGTTTGACCCAGATGCTGGTCCAAAAGTAGAATTGTGAATCTTGACCTCGGTATGAATAAAGAGCATAAACCATAAAGTACTCGGGTTCTTCATGCACGAGAGAAAGAAGGTGGAGGAAAAAAATATACCTACAATTGTTATAAAAGCAAATAAATAAGTAATCAATGGTTAGTTTTGCCCTGATTCACTCAACGCCAACTCAGGTTCAGTCAGACAGTAAGACTAGACCTGTTTTTAGACTGAAGGCAGAGAAGAAAATACTATGCCAACACAAAAAATTATCGCCTGCAACTGCGTGAACACATTTTAATACACTGTCACCCACACTGCCAGTGGGGAACCAACTAACCACACATGCCTTTCCAGTTCGCAGAAGCGGAAGCAAGCCATTATTGGCAGTGGGTTTTGTTGCCTTTCCTTTACACATCAACAAGGTAGAATCTTGCATGTGGTTGGTTACTGATTCCCAGCTCAGGGGACAGCGAGTAGAAGCAGAGAGACACCGGACTGCTGAGAACCACTGAGCCACACCCTAAGCAAGAGCAAAGGGAAGGGCAAATAACAGCGTTGTTTTAAAGGGAGAACATCAAAGCAGAATACACACAGTTCTTTGTTGAAAGACCTATAAGCAAAACATATATGGATATATGTGAGGATGTGCATCTCTTAGCTGTATATCTTCATTTAAAGTACATTTCCATTCAGCCCACAGAGAGCAAAGATTTTTCAGTACACCTTACAGTAACATAGTACTGCAAAAGGAAAAAAAAAAAAAAAACAGCTCTTTATTTCCTGTCATTTTTCAAGTTTTAAGTGTCAGGAAAACAAAAATATAATTTCACCCAAAATAACTTCCACAGTAGTGTTTAAAAAGCATATTTAGCAAGCACTGAGTTTTTCAGGCTGAATCATAACCATTTAACATTCAAAGCAGACGGTAATGGCCATATTTCTTTGTTTCCCCAAGGAAAAAAAGTAAAAAGCAAAATAAGACGGAAAAACAAGAGTAGGAAAGTGGAAAACCACATAATTTATACATCCCTAAAGAATATTAAAATTAATTTCCATGTCTTTAAATCATAGTGACTTTTCATTAATTTCAGTACATGCACCTTACAGCATAGTTCAAAGACTTATAAACTATGGGTTATATGATGTCATATCCAAAGAGTCACAAGTGTCTTTCTGAACCTGTATACAACATTCAATCGTTAAGAGTTTCTCTCCACAGCATCTGCCAAATTAGTATGGAGGAACAGGAAAAAAAAAAAAAGGAGAGGCTTCCTCAAACATGAAGCAAAAAGGAGTTGCCAAATTTGGCTGCTCCCTAGTTTTTGTATTAACATGCACGTTTATTATTACTAGCATTAATTTCAGTTCAAAGAGAAATGGGGGAAAAAAGATAATAAAAATATCCCACTTAGCTGAAATGCTACATTTACTCTCTCACAGCTTGACTCCACTTGCACAGGAATCTGTTCCCAGGCCCTGATCCAAATCCACAGAAATCAGGGATTGCTTAACTTCATAGGGTCACCCTATAGTGGGGCCTGGATTGAAGCTGGGGTGAGGGATTGTGCTGTTTTCCCAGAAGACACTTGAAAAGTACTAACTACTTTGGAATATTTGGTCTGCAGGTAGAAAACAAATAGGCTTAGCAAAACTCAGAACTTCTTAAATATTTGGGTGCTGAAAGGCCTGCGCCTGTATTTGAAGCGTGACTTGAAGCCACAAAAAGCACCGCCTGTGGGGGCGATTCATGTGAATCGCAGGAACAGCTGCCTACCTATGTGAAAATGAAAGACCTTCCCTTCCTCCTGCACCCCAAAAGGACTTGATGTAATTCCTATACTTCAAAAAACACATTAAGATCAACTTGTTTCCCAGATACTCTTGTCACTATAACTTCATATCACAGTTTCTCCAGTGGCAAAGCTTCTTTATGAGGTTTCCATGCTCCAACCCTCTCATCCCCTCCCGCTCAGCTACCCCGGCATTTCAGTGAGGCTGTCTGAAGCCAAAGTTCAGAAACAGCTACATCAGCAGAGCTCAACAGTTAAGCGTGGGGGAATGACAAAAACCTCTTAAAGCAATTCTGCAGAAAATATCCACTATGGAACTGCACACATCCTCTTGTTAGCTAAATATAAAGTTTAACAAAACTCCCATCTTGTTCCAGACACAATCTTTATTTAGAAATCTTACAAAAATCAAATAGATGGCACATTTACAGCTTCTGCCACATAAATATCCCACACAACGCTGGGGAATGAAAGAACAACATCCTGACAGCGTAAAAGAATAAGAGTAAATTCATTCAGTTCACCATAGTCTGTCACTGGTGCAGAGGATAATAATACCCGAAAACACAAGAACAAGGAGTAAAGACCATGAATCCACATCCCTTAATACCATCAGATATTATGTGGAAAGTTAAATATGACCTAGATCAGGTGCAAACACATAACCACTACACTCAAGATAAATTAACCAAATTGTACTATATAGCATTTATGACAACTGCCAGAGGACAGAAAATATCTTATCTGGTAAATGTGAGGAAAAAGCTACTCCAAGATTGTTAGGCTGGTTTTTTTAAATACATTTCAACAGGTAGAAAAATACAGGTTCTGTGCATCAAGTTGTCACAGGTTTTGTTCTATTTAAGTTCATTTATCCAGTTTCTTATCTTCATCTCAAGCAACTACAGCTTCAATGAAATAAATAATTATAACATATCACACATAACTTTACAAACCTGTACAAAAATTGGGTTAATTGCAGCGCTACCTACTGCTTCCTATTTCTCAGTATCCTTTTTCTTCAAAACTTCAGCTATTACAAATAAGAAAAGTACTTTCTTCAAATGAGCATGGAACATAATTGTATACAGGTATTTAAAAATATCTATCTTGACACTGTCTCACAGTCAACATTAACATTACTGTGAGCACGCGGTACCCAGCATTCCCATGTTAAAGCTTACACATACCTACCTTTAGGCTATTTACACATTTGAAGGAATATTTGCACTTCTTTGACTTCCATTTTCCCTTCCCCCAGCTTTTTCTTCCCGGTGCATTTGGAGTGTTTGTTGGTGTATCAGGGCGTTCAGTGTTAGTACCACTTTCAATACTAACAGCATCATCCTGAAAACATTCAAATTATATAGAATGTAATAAAGGTATCATTAACTACTGTATAAATTCAAGTAATTTTTCAGCGCTTGGCCTTTTCACTTTTCCTTCTCCTCTGTAAGGACAGAAGATCTCCTAGGACTTGGTGTTATTTAGATTCACGTACTTAAATCTATTACTAACATAATAGCATTCCTCCCTAGAAACAGAACATGAGTCACATGAGGACTAATCCAAGAGTGAGAGACATGAACTATGATCTAGTGAAATTTCTTCAGAATACTGGTAGCTACTCTTAAGAAAACGTCTAAAGATAAGTGGTCGCTTTCCCTAGGAAACATCTTTGACGTAGATGAAATGAGTACTTCAGAAGTACTCAAGGAAGAGGTGGGTTTTGTAAAAACATTATGCTTAGCCATACCAAGAGTCTAACTGTTCTGATACTTCTGTACACCCTCAGCAGCATCAGGCACAGCACAGCTCTGCAATGTCAGCATTGCCACTAGAAGAGGAAGTCCTACCTCTCCCTCCTGCTCTTTCCTACTGATACTTGCTTCAACTAAAAGCTAAGTTTAAAAAAAAAAACAAAAACAAAAACAAAAAAACACCACAAACCAAAAATAAAATTAGTTAGCTGATCAGAGAGCAAGCTAATCCAACAGGCCCTCTAACTGTCAGCAGCCAGAGCTAAGCTAACGATGGGGAGAACTGAAAAAAGGGGTGCGCAAAACAAACCACCCAGTCACTGAGCAGCTTTAGATCAGCTTTGGACAAATAACAGCAGGACACTACTCAAAAGGACATTTCTATTCTCTGCATCACCCATCACAGTGAACTTCAACTTCACCTGCATCATAACTGGCAACCCTGTGCTTCCATATGAGTAAGTTCAGCTTGTTAAATATCAACCTTTTTTTTTATTTTTCTGGCAAGGTAGTCTGTTCAGTTTCCATCAGAGTAGTAGGGCAAAACAACTCATCCCAGGGCCATGCAATTTCTAGATCTGAACTAAGGGAGACACAGGCAGACAACAGCCTGTCACTGGAAGAGATTAAGTGTAACATGAAGCTGCATCAGGAACTCCACTAGGAATACGAAATAAGGTCAGCTATAAACATTAATACACCAATTCCCACCAAACATTTATCCTCTGTCCCAGTTTTATATCTGTATCATCAGAAGCTGGTAGAGGGGTACCAGTCTTTGTTTGCCCAACAACTCTGAAAATCAGGACATCGAGAGGAGGAAAAGGAGGAAAGAGAACACACAAGCCTGTGAGCAAACTGCCCAAACCTAGAGTTATTCCCTTCACGTTGCACCCCTAAAAGAGCCAACTCTTCCCTAATACGCATAAGGAGTTTAACAATTTTTACGTTTTCCAGTTTCTTCTCCTTTATGCTAAGGAATTTCAGACCTTGCCAAGCTCTGGTCTCCCAAGAACACTTGCTAGCCAGAGTTGTAATACTTCACAAGACTGAAGTTTTCTCTGGAGTAGTCAGATTCTGTCAATATAGAAACACCAGGTACCTGGTATGATGTAACTACACTGAGTACCTGCAACTACAACATAACCAACAAACTTGCATCCAGGATACCTGTGGAACAGAATACACACTTTCTCCAAATCAACACTATTATGCCAACTTTTAAAAAGAATACCCGTCTTTCAGGAGTAGAGGAGTCCAGTAACAAACTCTTGAAAAGGAGTTCCTTTCACCATTGAGACAGGTCACATTTTCAATAACCAGACAGCCCACCTCCCATGGTCACTGACAGCGTACAACAGGCACCAAAGCAAACCTGAATGCCTTTGTCACCAAATTACTCTTGGGTTCACAAAGGCTGCTGAGCAGTAAAAAAAAAAGTCAGTAGCAGTGGTACAGAGCATCCTGAACCTGTCTGTCCCCTCACAAGCAGCACTTCCACAGGTTATGGAGGATGTGGTCCAGATCCCTCACTTTCTGGATAAGTGCTCTAACTAGAAAACTCCTCACACTGCATAAAGCTAATACCCAAATAACATCCCCCACTCAGTAGTTACATAAAATCATTGCTAGATATCTGAGATTGTTTGTCTTTCAAGTATCAAGCTATGCTATAGCAATCACATTACCTTTGTTCTGAACACTAGACTGTAGCCTAACTTAGAGATTAGAGCCCTCAGCCCCTGCCACCGCCTTCTGCTGACAGAAGCTCACGAGCACTATCCCCTACTTCTCATTCAAAAGGCTGCACATATAAATTTAAGCTGCAGGTTACTCTGAAACGTGACAGTGAAGATGCACGACACGAAACTGCAAAAAAAGATGAAAAATCTTGCTGTTTTGCATCAGAGGAAAAAAAAAAAAAGTCTGACATTTTGAAGCTGACTTTGAGAGTCTGGGCCTCAAATTCTCCCTCACCCACGTGGAGGAACAGCGAGTGTCTCACCCCCAGACCCACGCGGGTTTCTCCCACCGGGGCCTCCCGCCTGCCTCGAGGGGCAGCCACCGAGCCGGGGCAGGGGGGGGCTGACACCCTCCTCTCCCCCTTCACCCCCAGCCCCCTCTCCCGCCCACGATGCGCCCTCATCCCGCCGGGGTGGGATGGGGACCTCGGGCGGCGGGACACCTGAGGGGGGGGGGGCGGCNGGTTGCTGTTCTCGTCGCTGCTCAGCTTCTGCTTCTTCGCCGGCATCTCACCCCCCGCTCCCGCCGATGCCGCCGCCGGGGCTTCTCCCCGCTCAGACATCTTCCCCGCCCCCCAACCCCGCCACGCAGCCGCAAAGCGCGGACGGGGAGGTCGAAACGTCTGCCGTAAAGCAAACCCGCGCCCCGTTGCCCAGCCAAGGAGCGGCGAGCTGCCACACTGCTGAAAAAGCGCTCTTCCCGCGCCCAGCAGCGCGCGGCGCCTCAGGGGGCCGCTGGCTGAGGGGGCGGCCGGGACCCTCCGCGCCTCGGCGGGGCTGGGCGTTAAATTAACCCGTCCTTTCACAGCTGATGGCACTTTATATCGCTGCCTGTACCTCTGGCGGGCCAGGCAGGGCCGGCCCAGGACGCGTGTGAGATAGAAAGAAGTAGTCCGTGTTGCCATGGGTGTTAACGGTCCTTCTGTCCATCTTCGCGCGGTTCTCGAGTGCCGTTTCTTGTGCCTAAAGGTTTTTTTTTTTGCTCTTTAGTCTGAAAATAAGTGTTGCTGGAGAAGGAGCATAGGCTCTGCTCTGCTGCCTGCTTCTGTACACCCTGGCAAGTTCCTACCACCGCAACTGTAGTTGCCAGATTTGTATTTATTTACTTCAGAAACCACAGGTCCCAGAGTCATGATAATTACAAGCAGTAAAAAGACCACTACCAAAGGGGAAAAGTAATCTACCCACAGGCACAGCATCTTACCTGCTTTTCTTGTAGGAGCAGAAACAAGTCTTTCCTCCCTGAGGGAGGCATTCCAGTCTCAAAAAGCCATTGCTTTGAGGGCAGTGACAGAGGTGAGCTGTGCCCTGTATGTAAAATTTAATCTTGCATAACCTTTGGAGATAAAGAAGTTTAAAGAAGTGATATGCTTAAAATGGTGCATGTACTCCAGTGGTTTTAGCCATAAACAGTGTCTCTTTACCTCCGCAGAACTGCAGGCTCCAATGAAGCATTACATGATACATAGCAAAAGATTGTAGTTTACAATTAAAAACAGCTCTGCCCAGGTCTGTGCTGTAAGATCAAGGTTGTGATAAAAGTGTTTGTGGGAAAATACACAAAGAAAGAACAGGTTTGTTTTTAAAATATGACAGGATGTTTTCAGATGGGCATCATAATTAAGACTAAATCACGACTGTGCTGCAGATCTGTTGAAAGAAGGGCAGGCACAAAGTTTCCAGTGGTGGGAGTTTTTGACTTCACCCCATGGATGCCCTTCAGCTACTGGAGAGAAGACAGCTCCCCTTCATTTTGCAGCTGTCAACTGATGTCCTCCAGATGGCCAGCTATGCATTCAACTCCACCACATTTCACTGGCTCATCCAAAACGTAAGGAAAGCGAAAGCCTCAGCTAGCCTGTGCTTCTTGGCCTGCATGCAGGAAGTTTCCCCACCCACACCCAGAATCAACCAGTTTGGTCTCCATCACCAGCTTGCTGGGCCTAGACTGGTCTATGCCTTCTCTTTTCTGCATGCTAGAGGACTTCCTTCACCAGGTGACAATCCTGCTGGCCTCTCTAGACAGTTCTTAGTTTCACTTGCCTTTTTTTCTTTCTCAGAAAACATGAAAGGGTGATACACCAGGGGAGCTGACTTTCCAAAAGTCATAGTACACTTCATCAAGCTTCTATTTAAAGAATTAGTTGTGTGGTTAAATGCAAGCTTGAAAGTTCAGAGAATTTGCTTCAATTTGTGCTCTGCCAAGATTCTCTTTGGAAAGCCCCTGTGCTTTTCTGTACCTCAGTTTCTGAGCTGTATTATGGGAGAAGCATTTTTTACATCCCGGGGGGGCATTATGAAAAAATATATATAGCTTAGTTCATAATTTATTTAATTAGTATGACACTACTATATAACTACCATACATATATAAACTAAGAAGTAATAGGGCCCTTGACATAATGTGTAGAGAAAAATGGGAGAACAATAAAATATTTTTTTAAAATATTTTTTAAAACTGCAGTCAGTTTCAAGTAATGATGATTTAGTGGTATTTTAAAAGCAGACGGTGGGTACATGGGAGGGCTAGATTTTATATCTATGGGAGGATTTTACCAAATGTGAGTTCTCATAGGATTGCAGTAGTAAATGTCAAAAAAAAAGAATTTCTGGAATGCCTTGAAGACATGGGATCTTAAGAGATGAGCTGTTTTGTTGTGGCTTTTTTTCACATACCAGAGTATTTCTGGATCATTCAGGGCCATTGACATAGTTTTTATATGTGTGAGTTGAAAGTAAATCAGACTCACTCCTTTAATTCTTCCTCTTCAAGCCACATTTCTTCACAGAATCACAGGATCATGTAGCTTGGAAGGGACCTCCAAAGCTCATCATCTCTAATCCCTGCTCAAAGTAGGACCACTTAAAGCTGGCTCCTCAAGGCCTCACTGAGCCCAGTTTTGAATACCTTCCATGCAAGAGATTTTGCCGCCACTGTGGTCCCCTGTTTTCAGTGTTTGACTACCCTCATGGTAACCTTTTTTTTCCCCTTGTAATGACTCAGAAATTCCCATGCTTCACTTTGTGTCCCTTGCCCCCCATCCTTGCCTCTCATCTTTTCCCTGTGCATCTGTTTTCTCTACAGTCTCCCATTAGGCAGCTGTACACAGCAATAAGCTCCCTCCTTAGCTTTCTCATAAGGCTGAACAGACCCAGTTCTTTCAGGCTCTCTTCGTAGATCATGAGCTCCAGTCCCCTGACCAGCCTGGTGGCCCTCTACTCATCTCAATCCAGCGTACCAATGTATTTCTTGTACTGGGGAGGTCAAAACTGGGCACTTGTAAGATGTGGTCTCACAAGTGCCAAATAAAGGGGAAGAACCACTTCCCTTAAGTTACTGTCTACACTCTTGCTAATAACAGCCTGGTGTGTGGTTAGCTTTCTTTGCTGCAAGGGCACTCTGCTGACTCATGTTTCACTCACTGTACACCAGGACCTCTGTGTCTTTTTCCGCTCCTTTGTCGACCCCTAACCTTTATGGTTGCATAAAGCTACTTTGTCCCAGTGCAAGACTTTGCATTTGCCTTTGTTGAACTGCATGAACTTCCTGTGAATCCATTTCTCCAACCTGTCCAGGACACTGCATAGAAGCCCCGACGTCCAATTTATCAATCATTCGCCCTCAGTTTAGTACTGTCTGCAAATTTGCTGTGATTGTCCCCCATCACACTGTCCAGGTCATCAATAAAAGACATTAAACTGTCAAGGCCTCAGTAGCCATCCCTGAGGGATGTCACCGGTAACCTGCAGCCAGTTGGACTTTGTACCACTGATCACTCTTTGAGCCAATGGCCAAGCCAACTTTCCTCCCGCCTTGTAGCCCACATCCAGCCGTATTTCACCCATTTGACTGTAAGGATACTATAGGAAAACATGTCAAAAGCTTTGCAAAACCTATATAGCACCCACGGGAGTGCCCGTGGCTTTTGCCCACACAGCCAGCCATCTCATTGTAGAAAGCAATCAATTCGGCCTGGTAAATACATGCTGGCTGTTCGCAATTACGTTCATGTCCTTCATGTGCTTGGACGTGGCTTCCCAGAGGATTTGTTCTATCACCTTCCCAGGGACTAAGATTAGGCAGACTGGTCTGTCATTCCCTGGATCTTTCTCCTTGTCCTCCTTGAAGACACGTGTGACCTTTACCCATGTCCAGTCATCAGGAACCTCCCCAGATCACCATAACCTTCCAAAGACGATAGAGTGGCCTCTCAATGACATTGGCCAGCTCCTCCAGCAGCCTTTGTTACATCCCATCTGGTCTTGTGGATTTGTTTATGTCCAGTTGGCTTCAATGCTCCTTAAATTCTATGATGGGTGCTGCTTCACTCCCACAGACTGCTACTAGGCTTGAGGAACTGGGAAGCCAAGGGCAGACCATATCAGTGAAAATCATGGCAAAAAAAAACATTGAGTACCTCAGCCTCTTCCCTGTCCTTTGCCACTGTGTCCCCTGCTCAATGGAGCAGCGGACCCAGTGCCTTCCTTTTGCTGCCAGCATACCTACAGAAGTCTTTCCTGTTAACCTACACCTCCCTGTCTGGTTTCAACTCCAGCTGAGCTTTGGCATTCCTAACACCAGCCCTGCATGATTGAGCAATGTCTCTGTATTCCTCCTGGGCAGTCCATCTGTGCTTCCCCTTTCTGTACACTTCCTTTTTGTGTTGGAGCTCACTGGGAGTCCCTTGTACATCCATGCTGGCCTCCTGCCACACTTGCTTGACTTTCTGTACATCGGAATGGACTGCTTTTTTTTTTAGGGGAGGTTCTCCTTGAAGATCACCCCGCTGCCCTGGGCCCCATGCCCTCCAGGGCAGTCTTCCATTGGGTCCTGCCAAGAAGATTCCAGAGTAAACCAAAATCTGCTTACCTAAAGTCCAAGGTTGTGATTCTACTACTTGCCTTGCGCATTTCTCTCCAGATTTTCAACTCTACAGTCTTGTGTTTGCTGCAGCTAAGACTGCACCTCCACATCTTTGACTAGTTCTTTCTTATTTCCAACAGGTCCAGCAACATGTCTCTCCCTCCTTCTTCCTTGATATGCTTCAGGTAGTCACTATAAAACAGAAGGACCTCCACCCTCCTGAATGCTTCTGGTGGTGATTTTGGCAATGAGCTGGTCCAGGTAGCCCAGTACTTTTTTCTCCAAGAGTAGGCAGTAGGGGATACTTAAGAAAGAACATAAGAGATAGGAGTGGTTTAAAGAGAGTTCAGGGTTCCTCAGCTGTGCAGGTAACACTGAATTTTGCCATCCTAAAGATGAAGGGGCTGTGCTGTGCTAGGAAAGGAGGATACTTGAAATAGAGAGCTAATGGGCAGAGAGATGAAGGAGCAGAGCCCTGGAAACCGAAGCTGCTTGTTCCCACTGAGAGTTATTCTCCCCAGGCAGTACCTGTTGCCCTCAAACCTCTCCCATTACTCAGTGGAGCAGCTGAGTCTCACTTTTTAAAGCTCCAGCATTTACAGTGGGGCCCTGGCCTTTGTGCTGCCTTAGGTAATAGTTATTTTATCTATGTACAGAGATAGCCCTGCACCTAAATTACGTGATACTGGCATCTGCTGTATAAAAAGTGTTCCTTCGTATTGATATTAACTGTTTTCTATGTGTGTATAGGTCAGAATTGTTGAATTAACTGGAGAAAGTAATTTTTAAAATTCTATTAGCTCTATGGGAAAACATAGCCATGGCAACTGAGGTGGATTCTGTTCTGCTTCATGTATTGTCAAGAGCCCTGTCAGTTAATCTCCAATTACAGAGGCTGTGTTACTGGTATTTTTATTAAGAACCTGAAAACACAGCTGGATTTTCAGAACACCAGTTGAGTTTGTTAGTCTGACAGCTAACGTCGTAGTTTTTGCCTTATGAAAACAGCAAATTTAGAAACCAATGAAAAAGCATTAACACAGAAACCCATAGCATCCCTTTTGCATAATGGGAGTGCAACAGCCAGAAAGGCTGCAGTCTTTTTTTCCTTCTCACTTTTGAAAGATTAATGGGTCAAACCTTTAGCTGACTCATGCTCTGAAAGCAAGGAACAGCTCACACATTCAAATCTTGCTGCAGAAGTTCAGGATGATATGGATAAAAGCCATGTATTTTATCCATCTGCTAGAGCTAACAACCTGCATAAAAATGGAAGGTGTATCTGAATCAGAAAATGAGACAGCTGAGCTGATCTAACAACTCAACACTATGGAAGGAAGGATATTGCACCCACCCCCCTTTCCAAACCTTCTCCATGTTCGTAGTTCTGGTTTTCTACCACTTCTCTCCCATGGGCTCTGCTTTTCCAAAGGCTATCAATGAGCCAGTTCAGCTCCCTAGCCCAGAAGAAAACTGATCAAGCAGAAAGTAACTTGATCTTTTCTCTTTAGCTGATGAACAAGACTAGACTTCTGCAACCTCTCTGATGACCACCAGAACTGGCGCAAAGGAAGGCTGGAAGCTGCAGCCACGAGTGAAAGATGGCTGAGAAACAAGACCTCATCCCGATGGTAGTGGTGAGCTACACCTCAGCAATCTCCTTAAATCTCCCCTGTGCCACTTTAGTTCGTGGTTTGTCTTCAAGGGTGAAAGAGTTTGACCCAAAGTGTAGGATTATCTACGCTATTGTAACAGCTCTGCTGTAATGGTGGCAGAGAGACGACAATGTGCAGTTAGCATCAGTAAAGCTTAAACTCAGTCTGTGGCTTCATGGTCAGCAACAGCGCTGCTCAGGCAGTCCCATTCCTGCCCAACCAACTAATTCCTTCTGCTTCCACCTGCCCTCCTGTTCTCTGCCAGGGAGTGATTTATATGGCTGTGTAATGAATCACACAGGTCAAACGATCTGGCAGAAGAAAACAAACAACATTTCTCCATTTTGCCTACTTGTATTAGATCAGTTCCCTTGTTTGTTCACGATGTAGCTACACAAACAGTTCTGCTGGCGCAGTGCAGGGAGTGGCACATGAACAATTGGTGGGAAGAGAGGGAGGTGGGAGGAAAAAAGCCAGAATTACTTAAGCCAGTATCGTCACCAAATAATTCCTCATGGACCCACAGCTCATGTGAACAGAGCCTTTAGTCTAGTTTAAAGTGACCTTTCTCCCAGAATAGCTTGTTCTGTGTGTGAAGGAGCTTTCACTGAATCAGCAAGGCACATTTACAGTGTATGAAACGTATTTCCAAAGGGACTTTAGACCCCCATTTATGGAAGAAACATGGAATCTGCAGCCCCTCACTGGCTCTGTGACAAAGTCCAATAACAATACAAACTCCATCATCAACAGGAATTCAGCTGCTGGTTTGGCATGATATACCTGTATCGGCAGCAATTAAAAATGTCCTAAATGCTAAGGGCTGATGCCCATCCTTTTGGCCATCCCAGAACTTGTTCTAGAAGTGTGAATAGTAAAGTACTAAATCTGTCAGTATAGCATCAAAGAATCTGAAAGGCCAGTATACGAAACTAATGTTCAGATAAACTGTATTTCACTTGCCCTGTCTGTATAGTGAACAGAGATACATGCAGCTACCTCCCTAGAATTTTCTCCACATCTTCCCAAAAAACACTACAAGGATGATCCCCACCAAGATTTGCATTCAACTTGAGAAAGATGCAGCAGGTCAGGACCCTCAGGGAAGCCCCATGCTTCCTGTGTAGAGCGGTTGACACGCTGGAGGGAAGGGATGCCATCCAGAGGGACATGGACAGGCTTGAAAGGTGGGCCTGTGCAAACCTCATGAAGTTCAACAAGGCCAAGTGCGAGGTCCTGCATGTGGTTTGGTGCAATCCCAAGCACAAATACAGGCTAGATGGAGAATGGATTGAGAGCAGCCTTAATGAGAAGGACTTGGGTATGTTGGTGGATGAGAAGCTCAACGCGAGCCGACAATGTGTGCTCACAGCCCAGAAAGCCAACCGTACCCTGGGCTGCATCCCCAGCAGCATGGCCAGCAGGGCGAGGGAGGGGATTCTGCCCCTCTACTCTGCTCTTGTGAGACCCCACCTGGAGTACTGCATCCAGCTCTGGGACCCCCAACATCAGCAAGACATGGACCTGTTGGACCGGGTCCAGAGGAGGCCACGAGGATGATCAGAGGGCTAGAGCACCTCTGCTGTGAGGACAGGCTGAAAGTTGGGGTTGTTCAGCCTGGAGAAGAGAAGGCTCCGGGGAGATCTTACTGTGGCCTTCTACTATCTAGAGGGGACCTACAGGAAAGATGGTGAGGGACTCTTTATCAGGGAGTGTAGTGATGGAACAAGGGGTAACAGTTTTAAACTGGAAGAGGGGAGATCTAGATTACATATAAGGAAGAAATATTTTACAGTGAGGGTGGTGAGACACTGGCACAGGTTGCCCAGAGTTGTGGAGGCCCCATCCCTGGAGGTGTTCAAGGCCAGGCTGGATGGGGCTTTGAGCAACCTGGTCTCGTGGGAGGTGTCCCTGCCCATGGCAGGGGGGTTGGGATTAGATGATCTTTAAGGTCCCTTCCAACTCTAAATGTTCTGTGATTCTGTGACTTTATGATTACCTCTGGGCACCTCTTGGGCAGGCTGCTCTTGGTCTGGCTCTTTCCTTAACACAAGGGAATCCTCTTAGATAAACAACTGTATTACGCAGCCAGTCTGTGGGGAAGTTACTACAAACTCAGGCCTTGCGCTGCGTTGTCTGTTCTGTCTAAGCATCACTCAGCAAAGGAACAGCTAATGCAAAAAAATATATGGAGAATTGAATAAAATTTTGCAAAATGTGGCTTTTGCCTTTTCCTATTTGTACATAACTTTTGCCTTTTTTCCCATGCCCCACCCCAGTTTTTCTATGTAATTTACCATGACAATACACTTGCCCTTAAATATTTTTCTATTGAAATAGCCACGCACAACACTTAGCCCAAAATATTTTCCACTGAAACACACACAGCCATGATGACTCTGGCATCATCTTCAGAAGCTACTCACAACGCTAAAGTATCAGTACAGTGATTAGCTGCCACAAAATCTGATGATTTAGAAATTACTTAGAGACATACTTCTTCTTTCTAATTCAGGCTTTCTTTAGCTGCATGGTATGGGAATTATTTGCTGGGAAAAATGGTCTGACACCGAAGGTTAATCTATATTTAAATAAATGGGTTATTCTCTCAGCTCATATTTCAGTTTAATTTTTCAGTAGTTGTACTGGAAAAACTCCAAAGTATCTGTGAAACCTCGTAACAGGGCGCAGGCACAGATTTGCCAGCAGTGCTAAGGGGGCACCAGTCCCCACCAGCAGCTGCTGGAGCAGCTCCTGTGTCCTGTCACCTCATGGCTTTGCTGTTGCTCTTTCTTCTCCCAAGAACCCTGTTCCCCAGGATCTACCTGTCTCTGTGGTGACTGGCAGCTTTCTATTCCTGAACCATTCCTCCGATCGCACCAGTTCACGTAAACCTGTTAACTCTCTACAGAGAGAGTGTCATGCCTTTGATGCCTTTCCCCTGTTGCACACTGGGTGTGGGGACAAGTTCACATGCGCAAAGATTTATTTGTGGGGTTCATAGCTGAGGGCATACATTGAATCTAATAGTGGAAGAAACTAAGAGAGAGATTGAGAAAGAGAAGGGGAAGGGAGAACTCTTCTAAGTGGGCAGCTGAGAAAAAAGTGAGGGGAGGGTCCCCAGAAGTTGTCCTTTCCTGGACTCCCCTCCAGGCCCCCCCTGGAGTGCTTTTCCTATAGTAATAATAGAATGTTTATTGGGACCCACTCAAATGCTATTGGTTGTAACCGCTTATGTTGCAGGTGCTGTACGCTGGGTGGCTGTTAAGCTTTGTGCCCCCTGTAACGTAAACCAAAAGCTGCAACCAAAGGGTAGGAAAAGGGGGGAAGAATGGGTGATTCTCACACTGGTGGCAATCGCTTCCCATGAGAACTTACCAAGAGCACTATCAGGGGTTTGCAGGTGCAAGGTCATGAGAACAACAGCATGAGACAGCATGAGAAAAACAAGGGAAAGATACTGCTCCAGAGGCCCTGGGAAACATTGCCAAGGCAGCCGGAGTGAGAGGACACGGAGCTGGGGGTGGAAAGCAGGTACGGAGTTATGATGGAAGGCCCTTAGCAATAGAGAAGGCGAAGGCACTCAAGGCAGTGGTGCAACAGCCCCAGGACACACTGCTGTGTCTTTTCATCAGTCACACAGCCACACACTGAGCTGGTGGAAGGCACAACAAAGGAGAATCTTTTCTGGGCCAAAGCATCATTTTAGCTAGATGAAAGCCAGGCAGGAAACTACTTTTTAGGAACCCCTCTCCTATGTCCAACGCCTGTCTTGAGCCAACATTCTTGTCTAGATATGCAGTCAGCCAGATCAGGGAACCAATCAGGTTGAATACTAACCAAGCCAAAAAGAACAGAGTAGTTTTTAAGTACTACACCCAGCATCAGAGAGAAGACAAGAGCAGGGAGGTGCATGGGGCTGTTTCTCTGAGCAGCAGCAAGGGCTGAGTTTTCCTTAAACCCGTTGTGAGCACACACTTCCAGCCACACGTTCCTGTCCTCTTCCTTGTGCGGGCACAAGCTCCACAGTGACCTGGTTCAGGGCATGCATCTAGCCCTGAGCTACACTTCTTCTCCTTGTGCTGTTTTAGTTTTCCCCCAGCGTGGTTTACCACTCGGCTACACAAATAGTTGTGTTGCCCTGACAGAAGATGCTGTGCAAGGGTGTGAGCAAGTGCCGAAGGGAAGGTAGGGAACAGAGTACAGAAGCTGATGCTGCTTTTAAAAATAACAGGTTAAACCGGGGCCCAACATGGCTTTGCGCCACTTTTCCACTTGAAGACCTTAAAAGGCTTGGAGATGACAAACTTGGTCTATCTCTGTGTTGGGTACTACCAGATCAGCACAGTGCTGTTGCAATTACGTTGCCCTGTTCCTTGCTGCCATGCTTTATTAGTATAGCAGCATTACCAAGCGGGACTCTCCCTCGTTAAGTCTTTTTCAATCTATTCAATACTAATTGAGCTGCTGGAATGGAAAACAGGCACATTCCACATGGAAATGACAAAGAGGTGGGAGGGGACTGCAAGTACACTGGGGTATAGGATTAGAATTCCAAAAGCTCTTCCCATATTTCTAAAAGGGTCTGAAAATAGCTTTTTAATGGGGATAAATTCAAGATACTACACTTAGGCAGAAATGTTCGACTGCACAAGCATGGGACAGAGAACACAGAAGTAAGGAACAGGTTTCAGGAAGGAGGTGGAGGGGATTTTAACAGATAAAAAGTTGAATAATGGCAGTGACTGCAGTTAAGGTCTCATCTGGTTACCCAGTTCCAGGCACTACGCTTCAAGAGCAATATGACTCAGCTGGAGAGTGTCCAGAGAAGAACCAGCAGGAATGATGGGAGGGTTGAAACCATGACCTGCAATGGAAAAAATGGAACAAACTGGAACTTCTTACCCTAAACAACAGAAAACTGAGAAGAGAGATGGTAATAGACATGAAAGAAATGAAAGGCCATTGAAAAGAAGACATAATTTATTTTCTATAGGACAAGAATGAATGGACTTTAGTTACACAAACAAAGATTCAGTTTATGTACAGGAAAACTACAGGAATAGATAATGAATAGGACTGCTGTGGAGGATGGTATCTGGAGACTTTTAAGGTTAGAGAAATGTCAGTCAGGAATATTTTAGGTATAATGGATCCTATATAAGGCCAATGGGGCCAATGGTCTCTTGAGTTCCCTTCTGTACAGGCGTGTTCCAGGTGCAGGGCAGGCAAGATGCAAGCACAGAATTAACAGGGATTAGTAGTGAATAAAATAGTCTAACAGGTTACACAGCAGCAGCAGCAGGGGGAAGTCTCACGGGCCAGTTTCCTTTACCCTTACTGCCAAGGTAAGATTTGAGATCAGGGTAGATGCATATTTTTAATAATCTTTGAGAAACTCAAGAGTTAATGTTTCCAGAGTGAGTGTGCTGGCTTGTTGCTGGGAAGTGGTTTACCAAGTTGGTTGGTTGAAAAAATTTAACTGTGAAAACTGTGGATCCATCAGAACCTTTCTGTGTACCGTGGCCTATGCCTGGCTGTTTGCTGGGGCTCTTTTGTGGATGAAAACTGTGTTGTAATATTGTAAAACAATGGGAGGGATAGCTGCCTTGTATTTTGAGTTCAGCCTCAAACGGAAAGCCTGCTTTTCAATTGTGTAGCCAAGTGCGCAGACAGTCGGAGTGTGTACATGCTAACCGTTCCTAATCATGGCTTCATGTAAATATGCAGATGGCAGGCAGGCATCTAGCTTGGTGCATGCAGAGCAGCTGCACAGCTGCATGCTGAATTTCGGGCTGAGCATCAGGCACTTCGCCTCTACTCTTCTCCCACCTGATATCATTCATTTGCCATTGGGCTGCACGTTACCCACGCTGCTGGCGATGGATTGACTCTTAACATCTTACCTATGTCTAAAGGAGACGGTAAATGGATGGAAATGATACTCCAGAGGGTACCAGAAATGTTTAATGTTTACAGCTTTTAACTATATATTGTCTGTTGTTCGACTGTATTTGGTGGAAACCATCAGGGCCAGATCCAATTATGAGCAAGAGAATCCCTTAGCCCGCTTCTTTCAGGATTATTATCAAAAGACAACCACAGAAAACCATTTTAAGAAAATAAATTGGATTTCTTGTAATAAAATCAAGATATTTGTATACTTGTAACCTTGTCAGATACTTACCTGAGATATAGACAGCAGGATCACTCTCACTAGTTTCTGAGTAGCTATGGACTTTTTTTCAATTTTTTCAATTTCACATATAAAACTGAAGGAAATAATAATGCTGATTACCTCACTAATGGACTTTGGACCCTATTGAGGGAAAGTGCTCTTTTAAAAGTTGCTTTATTATTTTCAGGAGGAGAAAAAGACAGATTTTTAAGGACTCGGAGAGCTTTTGAGATGACTTGCTGAGAAAATTGCAGATTTAAGACTGCCTGAAAAGCGTGTTACTCAGCCTTCATTCACATGTAGCATCTGTTGTATCTCACTAAATTTGCTTCTCTCTACTTACCTTTCACTTGGCACTAAAGCATACTTCTTTTTTTCCCATAATTTGTAGTTCTGCTTTTATATAACACAATCTGAGTTAGACACAAAGAACGCTGAATTGCAGCTAATCATAGCTAAGGGGCTTCAGACAGAGACAGACTGACCTCAGAAGAGGGTTCAGCAGGAATAGGATGCTGCCCTGGACTCCAGGTCATCAGGAGCTGCAATATTCCAGCCCAAACATTGCCACTGACAAGGAAAGCATATGAATGTATACCCTAACCGGTTCTGTAGTGGAGCTCAATAGCTGTTTCATTTGCACTTCATGGATTTTTAAGAGTAGAAGGGCTATTATATCATCCAGCCTGACCTCCTGTTTAAGAAGCACAACAGAATTTTACTGAGTGAGTTAGTGTTGAGCCCAAAATCTCATGTTTATTAAAAGTATTTTCCACAAAGACATCCAGTCCTGAGCTGAAGACTTGAAGAAATGGAAAATCTACTGCTTCCCGTGGTAGTCTGTTCCACTGGTTAACCACTCGCACAGCTGAACAATCGCGCCTTATTTCTCATGTGAAATTTGCCTGGCTCCAGCTCTTGCCATCTCTTCTTGCTACGTCTCTTTCCACTAAAATAAAGAGACCTGGTATTTTTTCCCTGTGAGAATAAATTTTGTCAGCAAGCCATCTAGTAGTCTGTCTCTGGGTTTTGATTTTTTTATTTTTTAAAGATAAAACATACAGGCTCTTTAAGGGTAGAGACCAGCATGCATATTGTAAACAGCTATGACCACAGCAGTACCTGCTGCGAGTACCCTGTGTACCCTCTTGCCCTGTCCCTCTTCTGGGGGTTACACTCCCTTGTCTGCTGGCAAGACCTCTCTCCCAGCCCACTTCACTCCCAAATAGTTTGGTTTGCTTAATTCCTTGTCTTGGCTCAGGGTGAGCGAACAGGGAAGCTCTACTGGCACATCTTAGGCAAGAGCACCGTTTGGTGGGAGGAGGAGGCTGGGGACCAGCGGCTGGCACAGCTGAGCAGAGGAAAGGATCTCCATCCACAGCTGTGGGGCTGTGACCCACAGCTCTACTCCAACTCTGGTGACAATTCTGTGACGATTTAAGCCAGTCTAATTGCCACAGCCCCGATCAGTCCCTGGCTATATGATCCCACCCTGTTCCCGGTGCCAACTCTCATGCTCACATGGCCCTTGGTGACCCATTCCAATAAATCAGCAGAAAGCTTTCACTTTTTTTTCCTCTGAAGTAGTTTCCTACCACTTTGGTGCCCAGAACCAGCTCATCAAGGAACTGGACTAATTCCAGCGTCAGTGTAATGGAGGACATTGAAATCTGTGTTCATATTATAGGTGTCAGCCCCTACAGCCGTTTTTAATCTTGCCTGTGACCGTGAGTCACAGCCCTGAGTTTCTCTGACCTCATAGTGAAACGCCACAGTCCAACACCATTCTCACAATTCATCCGTAGAGGTAAAACCACCTCAGAGCTCAAAGCTGACCATTTTATTTATAAAGTCAAGTTTCGATACAATACAGATGCATGGAAGTGTTAATATTAGGACGGTATTTTCAAATTGTTGCTGGAGGAGCCCTGCCTACATTTTGGACTACAGACTACAGAGAAAACTGGAGACCCGCATATTTTTGAGGTCCCTGAAGATACCCACTGGAATGCAGCCACTTTTTTAAAGACCTGAACTGGAAGCCAAAGGTTTAGAGAGAAGATCCCGGTCAACAACCTTGATGAAATCAGCTGCTGCTCATCGGGATAATGTATAGGCTTCTGCAGAAGTGTTATTTTACCCTTGGCTCAACAATGAGATGTTTAAATACTGGAAAAGAAAGACTGCCTTGTTTTGGTTTAAGATTTGTAACAATGGTGATCACCTAATCTAGCTATTCTTTTGGAATAGCACTTCACAGTTAAAGAAGATGCAATGTCTTCGTGATACTCATGCTCATGTCCAGATTCCTGCAGCAGCTAAACAGGCACTGGCCGTCAGGCTGCCGGTCACAATTGTCTGTCTTCCCCTTTTGCATGTTCATGTCATATGCACTGTAGTTCTGATTCATAGCAATTTGTAAAGCAATAAATTCCTTACCAAAAGGTGGTGACACATCCTCCAGAAGGAGAAGTCTCGAAAGCTTTTGAGCAAAGAAAATAATTCACATATCGCTGTTTCCTAATATAATCCCAGGAATTATGGCTCATATTGGCATGGCTTTATTCTTTAAATAGATGTTGGAATACAGCCAGCTGCCACTAACAATCAAAACAGAGTTACCTACCTTGTTTCTAGGTTGAAGAAGTGTGTCCAGGACTAAAACTAGATTGTACTTGGCTTTACAAGTTCACAGCAATTAAAGATACGGCTAACTTTAAAGGCATATACACACAAAGTTATTATACACACAGCATTTCCGCATCTTCTCAGCTGTAATTACATGCTGTAGTTCTATCAGAGAGTTTAACATTGTGCTGAATTGGGACTTCAGAGTATTCCAGTTTGCAAAGACAAAAAGGTCAGAAGAAGGAAATCGAAACCCCCCCCAGCAAACTCTGCCTTAAGTGAGAGCCTTTTTTCATACCAAGAGTGTACAGTTTTGGAGACATCTGAGAACAAAGGTTTTATCACATGCATTTTCCCGTGTAATACCTACAGCACAAGACACTTCAAGTGTCACTGTAGTGAGAGGGAGGATCTGAAGATCTGTTACAAAGAAATTACAAACACCGTTTCAAGATTAAGCAGGTCCCACTGTCTCATGCTGTTGACACTCAAAGCCAAACAAGGTGATTCAACATAGATGTCTACATTTTTATGGCAGCAATGCATCATCTTTAATCAGGATGCCCACCAAAGTGTCGGTTCTTGCACAGAAATTACACTGGATCTGCATTGTAGCTATTTAGTTACGTGTTCTATCCTTGGTCACGGCCAGATCCTATAAAACCAGGTGCATGAATACTTGTGGTTAGTGGTTTCTCCCTAACAGTATCACTTACAGTTTGGCTACATTCATGCCGTGGAATTTTAGGGTTTATATCTCTTCCATACCACAGTTTGATTTCTATTTCGTTAAGTGGGGGTGTTTGCATTTTTCATGAAAATACTCAGAAAAGACTCATGAAAAATTCAGAAAATACTTTCTTCAGCCCAGCTAATCTCTCACCCTAATGCCTTGTAAGTCAATGGAGGTTGTATAGTGTTTGAAATAGTATTTCCCTCTTTCCTTTCATGCTCACCACTATTGTATTTCAGTGAATGACTTCTTGTGAAAAGCACATGAATGGAAGAATCCCAGTGTGCCTCTCTTAAGCGTTTATTTCATGTAGTTCATCATAGTCTCCCTTCGTTGTCCTGTTTCTAAAATTAACTTTCCGCATTTTTCCTTTAATGCCCATGGTTTTCCATTATTACGTGATTTTTACTGCCCATCTCTCCACCTTTTTCTTTCAGCTATATTCTTTATTAGACACAGTGGCCAAGCTGAGCACATTGTTCCAGAATATCCCTTCAGAAACTCTTTGCACTGTCTCCAGGTCTCTCCTTCCTTAAATAATACTGACTAGTCTGCAGGTTTTGCCTCCCTACTTCTCACCTCTTTTCCAGCTCAGTAATGAATGTTCATAAATAAATCCATGGACACCACTCCAAACAAGGAATATAATATGAGTAGCCCCCAGATGGCAATTTTACAGGTAATAATACAAGCTGTTTTTATTATTATGTAAGCAAGAGTTTAGTTTGGGTAGAAAATGCTTTATTGATGTCAGTTTTATGATGCTTTTCCTTTGGAGAAGTCATGGCAAATAGAAAAAGTTTTTGTTGTCTCATTTAGTCCTTCTCACCAGAACAGCTCTTGGGACAGCATTGCTTCTGGCATTTATGACAGAGTAGGTGCCACTGTCCCCACCATCAGTCCCAGGGCTGTGTAACATGTTATTACAGCAAAAGGGCAAGTACTGCAGTAAGACACACAGCCATGAGGACCAGGATGTCTCCTGACATTTGGCAGCATGGCAGGGCTGTGCTGAGTGCAGCTTCTGCTCTGAACTTTTGGCTACTCAGTGTTAACTCCTGGCTGTGATGAACATGGATGGAGTAAGTACTTACTGATTTCTCCCATCTCCGGCCTGTGATGGTATTTTACTTCTCTCGGTCATCTTAGTTATTACATGTAAAGAACCAATTCAAAGGCTCATCTAAGTCCAACTTTCTGTCACCTGATTCTTCTCCTCTTCCTATCTTATTGATGGATTCAGAGTACTGTAATGTAAGGCTGAGATAGAAGTTTCCTTTTAGAAGATGTGTGAGGATCTGTTTTATTTTGGTGGTTGTCCTGGTTCGAGGTCCTCGAACCAGGACAGTGGTCTTTCTAGTTTATCATTCCATTTTGAATTGTAGCTCAACCAGTATCCCAGGCACCGAAGCATGGCTTCAATACTAGCTGTGTACATAGAATCATAGAATGGTTTAGGTTGGAAGGGACCTTAAAGATCACCTAGTTCCAACCCCCCTGCCATGGGCAGGGACACCTCCCACGAGACCAGGTTGCTCAAAGCCCCATCCAGCCTGGCCTTGAACACGTCAAGGGACATTGACTGCCCACGTTTTTTCTGAATAGTAGGCAGTTTCAGTCTGTGACCCGATACCTTCCTCTAGATTCAGCTGTGGCACTGGAAGAAATTATCACTCCCAAATGTTCTTCTCTGCCTTTCTTCCATGGATTCCTGACCCCTCATATCTGTCACCTGAGTTGTTCATGTAAACACTTCTAAACCCATCTCTGGCAAAGTGACCTAGATTTTGAAAATGAATTATTTAAACTTTCTAAGCTAAGTTGGCTGGTTTTCACTCAAATGGGTTAGGAAGCATTCCCACTGCTTCACTGCCACAATGACACAGGCAGAGGGGGTCACTTCTTCCACCAACAGCTGGCTGTGGAAGAGCACATCTGTCTATAGACTGTCTGGTGGATGGGCTGTTGGCCTATGGAGCCAAAGACAGTAAGGTATGTGGTTGGGGCTGAGAGAAGAAACCCCAGGAGACCCAGGGTGGAGAGTTAAAAGTAGACTTACAGGACTGAAAGGCAGTGGCCCATATGTACCCGCCAGATACTTATCCTGGGGCATATACAGGGAGAGGGAAGTTAGCTGACAGGTAAAGGAGGCAATTTGATATGGTTAACACTTGGAGGCCTCTGCAGTGGAAGAGTTTCAGAGACTTTTAGGCCTTTGAAGAGCTTTTCTTTTCATTCTTATCATAGAATCATAGAATGGTTTAAGTTGGAAGGGACCTTAAAGATCAACTAGATCCAACCCCCCTGCCGTGGGCAGGGACACCTCCCACTAGACCGGGTTGCTCAAAGCCCCATCCAACCTGGTCCTGAACACTTCCAGGTATGGGGCATTTACAGCTTCTCCGGGCAACCTGTGCCAGTGTCTCATCACCCTCAAAGTAAAGAATTTCTTCCTGATATCTAATGTAAATCTCCCCTCTTTCAGTTTAAAACTATTATTCCTCATCCTACTGCTATACTCCCTGCTAAAGTGTCCCTTCCCGTCTTTCCTGTAGGCCGCCTTTAGGTACTGGAAGGGGCTGTAAGGCCTTACACAGGAATGATCTAGAGGTGACACTGAATTTGTATTACCTTACTGATTAGCACAGGGACTCTCAGGTCTCAGCTGGGAGGATGTAGCCCTGGGGAACCTTCACAAGTAGGCACATTGCTGGGTAGAACACTTATAGCCACAATATATCACTTTGACCAATACTTAAAGATGATTCTGTGAAAAATTTGACATGTACACACATTCCAAGGTTATCCAGACTTACCATTGGCAACACTAAAATAAGTTTTTGGAAAGAATATAAAACGTAACACCAGATTTAAACCAAGTAGTCAGTCTGTCAATATGACTGTCATATGGGATGCATTTTCCTAGTTTGGCTTTGTGAAAAGCACCTTCTGAATCTCCTGAAAATGGCTCTTGTCAGAAACATGACAGTGGATAGGATCAGGAACATCTCTACTATATGGATTTGCAACTACGGAGCAGCGCTTACTGAGGGATGCTCTACACTGTGCTCGTCTACGTGATATAGGCAAATATTCATCAGGAGACTGTAAGCTAGATGAGCTTCACCATCTAGGATGTCCAGCCAGGACATCCTACCAGAGCAACAAGCATGGGGCTGACAGTGCCTCTGTTTTACACCTAAGGAAGCAGTGAAAGGTTAAATGAAGCACATATTGCTGATGCTCCTTTTCAGAGACCAATATTGGAGTTTCCAGACCCAAAATAAACATGAATTCCCCTGTGCTCTCAGCACGAAATCACTGGATGAGCATTCACAAGCTTGCTGTATAGTTTTATTGGCATTTCACTGAATCTTAAACTCTTTCAAAGCTCTACGATGAGCATCCACAGTTTTTGTCACGCTAACATTTATTCTACACTTCTGTGACTTCCTTCCTTAGTCTTTGCTAATAACCTCTTTTTTTCTTCCATTCTCTGCTGTTTCCCAGCATGCTTTGTGAAGAAAACTGATGCTAAAAAATAACCTAATTTCTCTGCACTGTCTTCTCATCCTTTACCATTCCCCTCACTCCCTGACTGCACCATGAACAGGAATCACAGGCAACTTGCCATTACGTTTCCTCTATATCCTATGCAAAACATCATGCATATAGGTTGGAAAGCTAAGCAGATGCCAGATGGAAGGTTGTCCTAATTCCTTCCTCCTGTGAAATCATTCTGTACCCTGTTCTGTGGGACAAAATAGCATGTGATAATGTAAATAAAGATGTAATCCTTTTCCAGTCTGGCGAGGTTCCTGATGACTGGAANCTGGTACCCTTATTCCTTAGGCTTTCAGGGGTGAAGAAAGGAACAAACGTTGCACGCGTAGAGCTATTGTGAATCATGACCCGTCTGCTTAAGTGCTCGGGCTGCTCGAGCTATAGGGACAAACTATACTCATTGGCAGTACAAATAGGTAATTGTCCCATATCAACTGTCAGCATACATGCTCTGTGCTGTATGTGCGCTGGAACACAGTTATTCAAGTATCTTGAGGGATTTTCAGTCAATTTAGATGGGATTCATTGCCCCCAGTGCCCAGTGTCCATATCAGGGGTGACTGTCTCAGCTAATCACCTTGGGGTCCATGTGCAATCAGCAGAGGAGGCAGTACCGTTCATCTACTTTTAGACAGGTACTTTAGGATGGAGTGATTTCTGTCCTGTATGTCTTGCTAAGTGTGTAGTAAAGGGATGCAACACCATCCAAGACTATTAGTCTTACAATGGAAAAGGAAAAAAAGAATAGGTTAACTCAGGCCTTAATATTACAGTCTTTATTTCCTCTTAGGACCACACTCATACCTGATGCGAATAGGCCCCTGTTGACTGGATGCTATTAAATAAAGTCTGAAATTTTCAAGTATTAATTGAAAAAGATTTGCTTTTTGGAACAGTGCTCTATTACATAAGGTGACTAATTTCACAGTGCTGCACAGACACTGCATCAGATCAAGATTATAGAAACACAGAATCACATAATGGTTTGGGTTGGAAGGAATCTTGAAGATCATCTAGTCCCAGCCCCCCTGCCATGGGCAGGGACACCTCCCACTAGACCAGGTTGCTCAAAGCCCTGTCCAGCCTGGTCTTGAACACCTCCAGGGATGGGGCAGCCACAGCTTCCCTGGGCAACCTGTGCCAGTGCCTCACCACCCTCAAAGTGAAAAATTTCTTCCTAATATCTAATCTAAATCTACCCTCTTCCAGTTTGAAGCCATTCCCCCTTGTCCTGTCACTACATGCCCTAGTAAAAAGTCCTTCCCCAGCTCTCCTGTAGGCCCCCTTTAGGTACTGAAAGGCCGCAATAAGATCTCCCCGGAGCCTTCTCTTCTCCAGGCTGAACAAGATGTTGGTGAAGAGAAGGAAAGTGACAGTGCCTGGAACTGTAATAGAGAAAGTCATGTGCAGATGTTACCAGAACGTCAGGATCAACAAATTTGAAGCAGCAGCAACCATTGCAATCAAATGACTAACAACAGATAAGTTCACCGCCTCTCCTAAAAGTTACTCGTGTGGATGATAAAGCAGCAAGCTGAAGATTAGGTCCTCCTCCACAGACAAAATAATGGGTAGAACACAAGTTGCTGCTGGTGAGCACAAAACAGAGTTAGAAAAACTATTAAGCATAACCCTTGTCCTTGAGAAAAGAAGGGTTGTTTCCATTCCACCAGGTATTCTCCTCCCTTTTTCTTGAGAATTGATATTTTTGCGTCTGGAGCCCTTTCTTTATCAGAATAAAACATTCCTGCCCATCTGCAAAAGCGTTCGGGTGTCATGCCAGATCAACAGCATTTCCCAAAACATAAGGCATGTTTAGCGTAGAGCAGAAAACACTTATCCAGAGGAACAGGGCACACAAGGCAAGGTAAAGCTGTTGAGGTGCCTGCAAAAGGCTTAGCAGAGTTCAGAGGGAATGCTGATTGATTTCATTTTCCCAACTGATTTCACCAAGGTAGACCTTTTACAGATTTCTATTCCTGATGGAACCCCTGTAGCCATCTATATCCACTTCTGAGCAGCTCCGTTCAGCCAGTCTGCGCTGACAGATGCTTTAACCCCAGAGCAAGCAGAGATAGATCTTCAATGGTGATGAGCACCAGAGCTAGGTCCCTCATCAACTGGTTTTGCCTCCTGACAGTGCCCAGTTTTCATACATTTGGGAAAAACAAGTTCAGTGAATACATTGTTCTCGCCTCTCAAAGGTATTTGCATTATTAATTACTGCTGTGTAGTAGTTTAATTCTTCCACATATTATCTCCTCACTTGGATTGCACTGGCGATACAAAAAAGACATCACACAACACAAAAGACCCGAAGAAACTGCATCTCTGGAAATGACCCCCTAGTTTCAAACATGAGGGTTGTTTGAGGGTAGGATAGGAGGTCTAGGAGGACTTTTTCAAAGTAGGATATTTATCTCACAAGACTGTAACCACAGCCGTAATTGCGCTGTGTGGGTTCCAGGCTAGGATTGCATTTGTCAGCCACTCCATAAAACAGTGGAGGTTTTCTTTCTGTTCTGAACTAATTCCTTATGGGGTGCTTAAATACCTATTTTCAAAAACTCTATCTACTTAAATGGAATAGCATCCTTTGGTAAAAATTGTTCTTAGATTATTGGTGTAGCATTGACTGTGTTCTTTCTAGACCAAATGCAGTGGTATCTCGGGGCTTGGCTGTATGTTACATCTTTCCTGGGGTGTTTTATCTGTTTCCTGTTTCTAATGGCATGAGATATGTTAGACCATTCTATATACATTACATTTTGGACATATTTGGGATATAGGAAGGGCTTATATTTTGGAAAGCTGTCTAATTTTTCAAGCTATACCATCTGGTCTAACCAAAGAGATTACCAATAAACCTTGTCTCACCAATACCCAGCTGAAGTGTAACCCTTTCGCTCTGAGCAACAGATGGTAGAAACCTGCTACCGGCTGCAAGTTTTCTGCTTCCCTTGGGCATATTCAAAAAGGTAGTGATCTTTTTCCTAAAATATGTTAATTTACAGACACGAACAAATTGACAGGCTGAGAGAGTTGGGGCTGTTCAGCCTGGAGAAGAGAAGGCTCCGGTGAGACCTTATTGCAGCCTTCCAGTACCTAAAGGGGGCCCACAGGAGAGCTGGAGAGGGACTTTTTACAAGGGCATGTAGTGATAGGATGAGGGGAAATGGGTTTAAACTGGAACAAGGTAGATTTAGATTAGATATTAGGAAGAAATTTTTCACTTTGAGGGTGGTGAGGCACTGGCCCAGGTTGCCCAGAGAAGCTGTGGCTGCCCCATCCCTGGAGGGGTTCAAGGCCAGGCTGGATAGGGCTCTGAGCAACCTGGTCTGGTGGGAGGTGTCCCTGCCCATGGCAGGGGCATTGGAACTTGATGATCTTCAAGGTCCCTTCCAACCTAAACCGTTCTATGATTCTCTGAAAATGAAAGAATTTTACCGAAAAGCGCATGGTTGCAACACTGTGTTGGCTTCAGAACCTAGCTGAAGTTTTTCAACTAGAAGCATGAAAGAATCAAACCCAGAAGAATGAAGAATTTGTAACAAAGGAAGCACAGTGGTAGTGTTTATGAAAGAGGACAGTGGAAATCTCCACCGGAAAATTTTTGTGAAAAGTTATTTACCCTGGATTTTTCAAAATCTGTTTATCTGATTGTTATTATTTAGTCATTGTATTATGGTGGCATGGGAGCAGTTGAGCTCAGCACTGTATACACATGGGCAAATAGCTTTACAATCTAAATCCAAGACAAAAAACAACAGACCTATATGGAGACTAAGGAAACGATGCAACTGCATTAGTCAGCAAGACAGCATGTGTTGCCAAGTATTTTCTAGGCATCAGGGCCAAGGAGAGCTACGAGGAGGAATCTGAAGGAGAACAATGAGCGGGGCTGGTACATATTTAATGGGAATAGGGTTTTTTTCTGAAAACATGGCAAATATAAGGCAGAAGCAGGGGCCACTCTCTCAATATGGCCAATAGGAAGAGATAGGAAGGAAAAGCTGTGGACCTCAGTGAAGGTGAGGAGATACAGCTGAGGGTTGATGAACACGGATGGCGAAGCCAGTAAAATAGTATAGATGTGGCTATGCATATAATATCAGGATTGTACATAATAACTGCACAGTTAGAGTTACCCATGTTCTGAATAAAGTTATCCATGAGTTTCATACTCAAGTAGTTTGGTTCTAGACAATTTCTGCAGCTTGCACATGAAAAAGAACCCAAAGTTTACACAGAAGTTTTGGCTGTGAGATGCATAGAAAAGCCTTAATCCTAGAGGAACCTAAACAATTGAGGCAGTGTGTACTTAAATGAATTCAAAAGAGGTCAAAGAAGTCAAAACTGATACCCAGCATATGGGTCTGATTGGCAAGCAAGGTCACGATACAGTGCAGGGCGACTGAGAAAATAATAAATAGGTTTTGGTAGTGAAGGCTTAAACACCTCCCTTAGTTAGATGGAGTATAAACCCACTACAAATCCACAGAAGGTGTCAAATCAGGATGAGATTTTACTTTGGACAGAAGGGACAGGACTCAGACATCACTATTAAATATATGTCTACATCTGAGCCGATCACCCAAGCTCCCTTTATAGACAATGGAGATCTATTAAGTGGATTTTAGGGCAAAATCCATTTCATTCAGGCTAAATATCTAACACAGACCAGTTCTGAATAAAAAGGTCCCTAACCTTGGTCCCTAAAATGCCCGTTTCTCTCCCCTGACTACAAAAGGCACTTCAGATGCCTAGTTTAGCTGTAGACATCTATGCTACGGCTGCCTAAAGTTAGGTGAGATGACTCTCAACCCTTGAGGCAGATCTGGAGCAGAACTGGAAGTCTCCAGAACAGACTCGGTAGATTAATATACATGTGAGTGGGAGACTTCCCAGAGATAAAGTGCAAAGAGAACGAAAGTCTGTATGTTTGTGTGTATATGTGCTGCTCGTCGATCTATCATGCCTGAAATTGTTGCTTTCAGAAAGGATGGCAAAATTCCTGCTCTGGAAGGAGTCTCGCACTGCCTTGCGCGTTGGCTATAGTAGCATAAGGAAAGCAACAAAGTGATTTCCCTGATGATTACAGTTAAGCCCAGTTCCAAGAATACTGTCTGTGTATCCAGCAAACTCTCTTGGACATGTACATTTCCTTTGGCTCTGAAGTACTAGGGCTACAAAATACCATATAAGTGCATGAAATGTCCAGAGTTTTTTCCTTGAAAAGAAATCTTTCGTCCTTACAAAGCTGAGTGCACACAATATACGTCTCTTTTACTGCTGGCAAGGACAGGTGACCGTTCTGTGCACACGGCATGTCTGTAAATAAAGCAGATCTGGCATGAAATTTTAAGTTGTCTCTCATTTCCCACCCAGATATCTCGCAGCTGTGGATGAAGGGTATTTAGAGATAAGCATGTTTTTAAAATAGGAACTTTGATAAAGAAAGCCAAAGCTTAACATTTGAATTAGAATCTCACCACTGCAATAAACTGAATGGTGCCAGGATGAATCCTTTGAATGGATAAATAAGTACTGTGTGAATAAATAAAACAATAAATGCTGTGAGGTAATAAATCCCAAGTCTTTGGTTGCATGGTAAATCACTGTATCGTGCCTATATGCAGGGAAAGAATGAAAACACTTTGTGACTTTTGGCCTCTACAAATAAATAAAGATTCATAAGTTACAAGCAAAGGGGAGAAAAAGAAAAAAAAAAAAAAGATAATTTGTTGCTGTACTAATTCCTGTGGTTAGAAAGTATTTGGATAATGATGGGATATCAATAATAACCAGGAAGTAGAACAACAAACAACATGAAATAGCAAACTCAGAGGCAGTCAGCCCAGAGTTTTCCATCAAAGTCAGCTCAGAAAAAAAAAAGGGCAGATTTAAAATAACTATTGTGGATGAACTCACCACTATGTTTCTACAGGCTGATGACATGATGACTGCTTTGATTTCCATGTGATGTAAAGCCAGACCAGCACGCTGTTGACATAGACCCATTGTTTCATACCAGCGGAAACACCATTGAGTTAACGGGACAGGTCCTGACTGATTCAGACCAGAATCTGAGATTGGAATAAACCAACTGAAGCAAATTTGATCCTAGTGGAGAACTTTTAGTCCTCAAATTTCTCTGGGCCATAGATAAATCAAGCGTCAGGTAGCTGATACGGTGAAGGACGGGTGAAATGAGTGCCACGTGCATGCTGCAATGAAAGTCCTGAAGTCCACTGAATTTCTGCTTGTGCAGAGACAATACAGGACCAATATATACAAGTCCTGTGGGATCTATCCTGTAAGGTCATGAACCTAATTTTGCGCCAAGGACAGCACAGGGCCAGGGTGAAGCAATTGCTGTAGCAATCGAATGTGCAGGTCATGTAGCTGCATCAGGGGTGGCAACGTATGACAATGCAGGAGACAATGGATGGTACCTGGACAAGAGACCCCTTGTGCCAAGACTCATGTGGGTGATGTCACACCCTTGGCGGAGCTACATAAGTACTCTGAAATCTCTGTTTGGAGATGCAGACCACAGCTTTGGCTTGAGTTGCCTTCTGTTCCACAGGGTCATGAAAATGCCTTCATAGGAAGGCTCCCTTCAGGAGCTTCTTGAACCAGAAAAACTCCACGTACTTACAAATGATTTTATTTATTCTGTTAGAATGGCAGATGTTTTAATACCCATCTATGAATTTGGAAAAGTCACAGCAATTTGCCCATACATGAAAAACTACCAAGCAGAGTTTTCTTTCCACACTACTACCAGTCATCTCTGCCCCTAGTCTGAAGCTTGAAGACATCAGCTTCAATACAGCATTATTATTTAATGATGTATTCTGTATCGAGGCAATTAGCAGACTATATAAGTACTTAAATGAAGCTCATGAGCAGTTTTAACATCTTACTGTGAATTAACATTCGGTTAAATTTATGCTAAATCGTGTTAAACTGCAGAACCCCACCATCAGGAATAGGAACCCCTGGTTCCCCCCGTGCACGCTAAGAAAGCACTAGGTCCCTTTCAGAAAGGAAATCTAAATTCATCCCGAGCATCATTTGGACGTCTGAGTCAAAGGTTTAGTAACATGTCTAGCCAAGCCACAGAACGTTTTCACATCTGGATGTGTCCCATTTGCTAAACTGCTTCAGTCTGTGAACAATTCCAAAATACACTCGGCTTTATTATTGTAAAAGAATGTAATGTTATATAACCAAACGTGAAAGCACATATTGTGGAATATTTCAGAAAGAACAACATGTTAAAACTGCACTTTTAAAACAAGGTTTGAATTTAACGGAGAAAATGGCCTCAACTGGTCTGCATATGTCAATAGTTTACTTTACGTAATCGGCTGAGGGCAGAGCAGCCTGCCAGAACTGCTTTTAAAATTAAAATCACACCGGTGGAATGGGAATGGCTTTCTAACCTTCAGAGCAGAGACGGGCCTAAGCCGCAAATGTCAAATCTGGGTTGTTCAAAAGTTTAAAGCATTTAGATCCTGGGGTATTGCCCCGCTACGGCTTTGAAGCAGATTTAGAAGTTATCCTCAAGGAATTAAGGCTGTGTCTCTCTTAATAGTATACAAAGAAATCCTGAAAGGTTATAAAAATAAGATCTTAGGATGAAGTGGATTTTCTATGAAATATTAGCAATATCAAGACTGACTTTGCCCTGGCTTTATTGAATGGCTTCTTACGCTCTGGAAAGTATCTTGAGTGCTTCTTCATCCTTTACTTCTAAGTTGAGGACAGCCAAAATATCAACCAAGCCCATTCCAGGCCCAGATATGGGGCTGCGTTAGGAGGGAGATTGTGGTGCAGTGGAAAAATGCCAGCCCAGACCTTACAGAGACCTTTTGGAAAGGTCTGTCTCAGATTCCTGCCTATAAAAAAGAGAAGCAGCCTTCCACCTTAGAACAGTACTGCGGGGATACGTGAAAAACATGTCTTTGCTTGCAATAGGCACCACTTACTGACGAGGCATCACGGCAGAGAAAGGTGTTAAAGATTTTCATACTTGGGCATAAGCAGAAGGTTTAATGTGAAAGAGAGGAGTGGACACCAGAGTGGACTCCTTTTTAATTCTTTGAGGTTTCTTTTGTGTATCATAAAGATGGACCATCTGTAAGTTCTGTGTTCCTCTGGAGTTTTTGACCTTTATCATTCAGCAGAATTGCCTTTTTTTTTTCTTTTTTTTTAGTTGGAGTTTAATAGCTCATCAGCTAATTGTGGTCCTCTCTGCCACTTTCTAGGCTTGATGAAAAGACGCCTTCTTTTCTGGATGAAGGGACAACTAACAACTTGCAGGATAACACTGCTCCTCATTTCTGCACTGCTGTTGTCTAAGGAGGATACAAGCCTGATTAATAAGCTGTGGGCAAAATCTGCCTCTTCGATACGCAGCTTCTCTTAACTGCATTGAAGAGGAGGAACGTAGTTCTCTTTGTACAGATATCCCTCTTGAGTTGCATTTGAGTAGCAGGCAAGCTCTGTGGTGGGAAACACAGCAGCCTTTCCCATTCTGTGCCACCAGGATTAGACAAAGGAAGGGAAGTGAGGAATACGTCATCCAACTGAAACTACAGAGAAAATTCAGGAAGAAAGAAAAACATCTGAGTTGGAAGGTAGCCATGTCTCAGAGGTTAACACCCTACTTCTGTGAAAAGTGCCGTAGTTGTAATGATAAAAAAGTGGTCAAGGCCTCATGTTTCATTCAATGGAAGGTTTTTCAGTTCAATTTCCATCAAAAAAAAAAATCAAAATTCAGAGCAATGCCCTTCTTTCTAGGCACACTAAAGTTCTGGGTAAAATGTGCACATATAGGATACCTTTTTTGGTTAGGAAATCTTTAAAAATGTGGTATGTGTCAGAATCCAGTGAGTAAATCAATTAATAATTCTCAGCCTGTGGCTTATTTGTGAATCATTTGTTTGCATACTTTACTATCCATTACTCACGTCGTGTGGCCGATTGCTTAAGGCTTTGTCTTCGCTGCAAAAAGGGACCTGTTCTTCACGTGGAGGTACCTGGGCCAGATCAGCTTTGCTCCCCCCAGCTGCATTTTTCCTTGAGTTTACAGAGATGGAAACCGCTGTGCCTTGCCTCCATGAGGATTTATACCGGGATAGCCAGCTGGAGAAAGACAGCTATTTTAATGGAAAAAACCACTGGGCTTGTGTTTGTTTTTTATTTGCTTTGCAGCGAACATGTCATTTTTGTCCAAGACATTGTTTCAGCTCCCTAATTGAATGACGGAAATTTTTAAAGCAGAACAATGAAATGGCATTCTTCTGAAAAAAAAAAATAAAAAAAAATCTGGTCATCATCCAACTATTTGCAAATTATTCTGATTGCAGAACCTAGAGTAAAACAAACTAATTAAAGTATTTGTGAATACATTTGGTATTTTGCATTTTTCAATAGATTCTGCTTACTGCGACAGTTGGGCATTGCTCTGTGCAGAGAAGGGAATCCTATTTCCCATCCGGCATCACTGGTTTCTCACCCATTTGATCCTACTCAGTAAAGAAAGTCATGCACCGTAGCAGCTCAGCTTTCCTCCATCTTACGTTCTATGAAGCTTTAACTCATTCTGATAAGAAACAAGATATCTAGAGGTAAGCAGGAGGCCCAGCTAAAAATATAACTGAATTAAAAGCTCACTTTTTAAATGCCTTTCTTGTTATTTAAGGTCTGCTTGTCAAGCGAGGTGACATTCAGCATTGAACTGGATCTCAGAATCTCAGCCTTAGTCATTTCTGCTTAATGCAATAACCTTTTGAATGAAATAGTTTATTTCCTGGCAAAGGGCTTAACAGAGAAATTAGACTGTGCTCTGGCATGGCACTTAAATTGGCTTCCAGAAAGCTTGTGATTATCTTCTAAAGCCAGCTGAGCCAAGAGTCTGTTCTTTATCAGTGCTTCTTCGTCTATTCTCTCCTTTTCATACCAGTTCTGCACAGGACTTCAAGCTAATGATTAGGACTGCTTGGGAAACTGCTCTCATTTGGTTCAGGCCATCACTTCTAATTTTTTTGTAGCTTCATTTTGTTGCTGCAGCCTGTGTCTTGTGCACATGTAGGAACCTTGATCATCATCTTCTGAAAAAATTACTCGAGCTCTTAACCGACTAGCAATAACCTCAGTTATTATTGATTATTCTTCCACCCATCTTTCCTTTCACTCATCTACTGCTCCACCTGGTTACTCTTCTGAAGTCAAAGTGCTGAACTTCACAATTTTGTTCTAGTCTAACACCCAGTGAAGTGAATGGAAAGATTCACGGTGACTTCAGTGCCTCTGGGTTATGGTCTAGGTCTAGAAAGACATTTTCAAGTTATGATACTCATCATAGCTTAAGATGTAAGTGCCTACTTCTGGGAATGTAATTCACAGCGCTAAGTAGGCATTTACTTAAAAAATATAATTATCTTTTTCATCTTCTACAAAGAGAATTGTGTCTTGTTCCTAGCAGATAGGTACCATTATCATCGTTCCAAGACACACTAGCATCTCAACAGAGAAGCCAATGTTCAACCCGTGTATTAATGAAATTATCTTCTCTCTGAAAGGTTGTCCTGCCAGAAAAAGACTGGAACACATGGGATGGTAGAGATGTTAAAGCTTCCATTGCTGCTGCTTATGCAGTTCTTGTGTTGTTTTTTTTTTTAATAAAGTCCCAAAAGACACATTATCCTGTCAACATGAGTTTATCAGAGGGGCAACCTGATGGTGTAAAAGAGAAAACAACTTTCCTTACCAGGATAATAAATCCATCACAAAGGACTACAGAATTACTTTCTTCTGTCCTTGAGATGTATCCTGTATAGGTGAAGATGTAGGTCATCTCTTTTGCATTCATTTTTTAGTCTATTAACCTGGAAATGCCCACAAACTCACCGAAAATGCCAGGCAGTATGAGGTTTGTGACAGACATTCCCATGTAGGGAAATGGGACTGCAAGTGTGAAACATTTCTCAGTGTGCTACTGGCCAGTCTTGAAATCATTACGACTTGCAGTCTAGAAGTCTTCAAATCCCTTTTTACTAATCCCTTGAGCTGATCAGGACCTTTCCTCTCTCGGGCATGAATGAAAAAATTAATTTTCCAGAATGCTTAAAACAACATCTCCATCAAAGTATTTTTGCATATGCAGGCAAAACATGCAAAACCATTAAAGCGACGACAGAAAAGTCCAGAGGAATGTGAGCTATTTTAAAGTGAGACAGTGTCACAGAGGCTTCTACTTGAAACTTATGCAGTTTGCTAGAGAAAAAGAACCTCTCCATGGTTTGTTCCATCATCCTGGAGAACTCTGTAACAGGAGACCCTTTCCATGGTTTGTTCTATTGTCCTGGAGAACTCCACAACAGGAATACAAACCTGTTTAATTCTGGAGAGTGATCAAAGATGGAAGAAGTTCATAGAAATAACTTTTGCTCTATTGCCTAACAACAGGACATTGAGTTCAGGGAAGAAAACAGCAGGAACCACTGCCTGCATGGTGCCATAAGAATGGTGCTTCAACCCTGATCAGAATTGCTGACAATTCTCAAGAGGTTCAGGTGTAGCTGATCACCACCGGGTTCCAAAGCTGAAGTCTACGGAGAAGTTACTGGCAGCGTGCAGGGAACTTGCTTTCCAGCCACTAAATTGCTTTAAAGGAGAACCTAAAAATACATCAAGTGCTTCCTGATAAATATTTTTCCACGTACACTGTTTCTGTACTTGCCGTAGGGCTGTTATGAGAGTGAAATGTTCTACCAGCCACTCTCTCTGCTAAGGAGCCCAGCACATAATGACTGTGTTTGAGAGCCTGGGATTTGAATGTCAGTAGATCCAAAGCAGAGGAAACCCAAAGAACATCAGGTCTAACAGGGATGTGGAAAAGCTTCCTGGTTTAAAAAAGTAATAATAATAAAAAAGCCTGTGAAAACTGGTAACTCCACATTTACGCCTGGTGTTATGTGATCCTTCCTCCCTTTGAGTTACAGTGGATACCTTGTTCCACCTTCAGAAAACATCCGGCTCAGTGGAAGGAGGATGTTTGTTCTGTTCTTCTGAAGAAGTTTGAAGCAGAGCCCAGTCTGGGGCCCCTGATGAAAGGTTTCATGATGCCATGCTCCCTTGAGGAGATTTTGAAGGAATCTAATTTGCACGGAGATACAAACAAAACCGTTTACTTCAACAGGTTTTTCCCCTTTGTGCGTGATGCAATCCTCCTTTTAAGCTGGTGGATTCCTGTCGTCCAGTTTTGCTGAGGCACATACTGACTTACTGTGCACGTCCAGTTATAATGTTAAAAAATGCTGAGTGCTCTGACTGTCGTGGCTGAGTTATTTGTAATTACGAATTACCAGAATTTTCAAATTTGCTGCCCAAATTTTTGGTCCTGGCAACATGTTTCTCAGCTGATAATCTAGGTCACCCGGATATTTTTAAGGCTGATGTCACTCTTTGTTTCTTTATGATGACCGCAGAAGGTATAAAAAGAGTTTGTGTCTGTCTGTTTTACATTTATCTTGGAAACAAGATTGGAGAACTTGCAAAAGTCTTACATAAAGTAGCAAAAAAATGAGTCTTAACAGAACAAAGTATTTTGTCCACTGTTTAAAGTGTAGAATTTTCATTTATTTCTGTCGTTGCTACCAATTACCTCAAATTTCTGGCACGTTCCCTGAAGAAAACCATATCTGTTCAAGATCCCATGCCCTGTATTTATTTAGCTGAAACTGCTGAAAAATTCTCTGCTGAAACAAAGGAGAGAGCTGATTTCCAGATTTTTAAAAGATAAACAACAATCAATCAAACAAATTCCCAAACAAATAGATTGTGGTGCCTCTAAAAATACAGAAGCGAAACCACCTCTGTCTCAGATGCCTGGTTCTTCTATTGTTAGAACCAGGGCAGTTTATCTTTCTACACTGCACCACTGTGAGAAGATCAGTGGTGCTGCATGTGTCAAATTCTCCTGAAACTGCAATCTTGTCTTCTTTATCTAATAAATGGACAAATGGGGCTATGCTTGGCTGTTGTTGACATCAATGATTCTACTGAAGGGACTAAATAAACAGTTAAATGCCTAAAAGTGCTCATCCACAGAAAAGCATCCCTACAGTCAGAATCACTTTAGCTTTACAGTAGCAGAAATGGGGTCCAAGACTTGCCCCGTATCGTTCTCATCAGTGCTAATGACAAGTTCACTGAAGATGGCAGCTTCTGCCTCTGAATGCAATATGGAAACAAAACTGAAATCTAGCCTCCCAAGGGTTTTTTTGACTACGTGTTTGGCTTTTAGTTCTGGTCCTCATGTCTGTATGCCACTCTGGTGAGACCCCACCTGCAGTGCTGCATCCAGCTCTGGAGCCCCGAGCACAGGAAAGACATGGACCTGTTGGAGCAAGACCAGAGGAGGGCCACGAAGATGATCAGAGGGCTGGAGAACCTTTCCTATGAGGACAGGCTGAGAGAGTTGGGGTTGTTCAGCCTGGAGAAGAGGAGGCTCTGGGGAGACCTTATTGCAGCATTCCAGTATCTAAAGGTGGCCTACAGGAAAGATGGGAACAAACTGTTTAGCAGAGCCTGTTGTGATAGGACAAGGGGTAATGGCTTTAAACTAAAAGAGGGAAGATTCAGACTAGATGTAAGGAAGAAATTTTTTACACTGAGGGTGGTGAGACACTGGCCCAGGTTGCCCAAAGAGGTGGTAGATGCCCCATCCCTGGAAACATTCCAGGCCAGGTTGGACAGGGCTCTGAGCAACCTGATCTAGTTGAAGATGTCCCTGCGTATTGCGGGGGGGTTGGACTATATGGCCTTTAAAGGTCCCTTCCAACCCAAACTATTGCATGATTCTATGATTCCATGATCTATTCAGCAGATGCAAAACCTACTGCTTAGAAAAAGTCAAATGGTCGCCACGCTCTGCCAGTACAGCCCACTCCTGTAAAGCCACTTTGGAGCAATCTTGTATCTACCACAGAGCTAGAAAGGCTTAAGAGCATTTTTGTCAATCAGGCTTCTTGTTTGTTAAGTAGCAAACGAAGTGGATCAGATTGTTTCAGTTCCAGCTCCAGTGGGTACAGCTGCTATTTGATCTTGGCATGTTCCTTTCAAGCCTCACTGTGTGAAAGTGGTGACATTTTTATTTGTTTATTTGCAAAAAAAGTCCTTGTGAACATATCCACTGCTCCATTTGGGGGTAATTTCATGGTGTTCAAATAACTTAGTTTTTAATCCTTCTCTCACTGCCGCATGGGAAGCTACAGAAAGCTGTTTTCACTTCTGACATCTCGAGCAGGAACAGCCCACATCTGGGTTTGACTCCTTTTGACGACGTTCAAGAAATTCCATCGCTTGAGGAGTTCTGCAAAGAAATACAAGGAGACAAAATCACCATTACATAATGCCTTGGTCTGGATGTCTTGGAGCAGGGAAGCTAGCCAGAAATACTGCCTTTGTTATATGTGACGGACTGAGAACCCTTGAGCTCCACTGATTTGGGACTAACAGGGGTGACACAGGTGTGCCCCATCTAAAAATCTCAACCCCGAGAGTAACGACAGCCAGTCTGGCCTCTAGCATAAATTAAAGCAAACTCAGAATGACATCAACTCTACTGCTCATTACTCCAGCAATACAACCTTACAAGCAAATTTAAAATTTGTAAAAGAGTATTTATAAAGAGCATAATCTTATCCAAGTGGTGTAAGAACATCTCGCTAATAGCCTCTATGCATTATATAGGATGAAAACAACTGATTAGATACCCTACATAAACATGCTCTTGGCTTTGTGGTTTATCCATTACAGTACTAAAAAAATGCTCTGCGAAAATTTGCTTTAAACATTTAATTAACCTTCTTAACTCTGACCCAGCATGATGATACATGCTGAGAAACCAACAATATATTTTACATAGCAAATATATGTCTCTGTCCCAGTAGTTTCTGAGCACAGAATAAATAAACGTGGATTTTCCAGCTGTACCAGCTGAGGAAATTAAAGACCCTCCTCACTAAAGCACTTAGCATCTTGTTAATTTGAATAGCTCCCAGGGAAAGCTTTAAGCAAAATAAATGACCCCTTCCCTCAACAAGAAGTTAGGGGCAGCAAATAAGCAAATTTGCATATGGGAAATACTTATTATTCACCAGCACTAAATGTTTCCTGTTCAAGTAGGCAACAGAGAAGAATCTAATTCTCTATAGTGTTTTATTGAGGAACAAGGAAGTTAATGGGAGAGGGAAGTTACTACTCATGTCTACATCGGAAAATAAGCTAAAGCCAGCATTGATAATTCTGCTAAAGTACTCTCATATTCGATATTAAATGGTCTCTTATTTGCTTGTTTAAATCCATGTCTAGATAAGACAGGTCTGAGGAGGGTTCAGGATTAATGTTGGTGGATTCTAATAATACAAACAAGCTTGCAGGGTCTTTTAAAAAAATACATAGTAACTACAAGGTCAAATATTAACTTTGCCAAGATTTTCAAAAGTGTCTATGATTTTTGGTACTACCCATTTACACCGTGACAACTGAAAAGGGCTCAGCTGCAGAGCTGAGGAGCAGAGTTTTTCCAAAAACAGGCTTTCCGCGATATTTCAAGGAGGCCACTTGGTTATTAAAGATGTTAGCGCATTCCACTCATCAATATCTTTGGAAAATCTTAGCCACAAGGGAAATGGCTTCTTAATAATGTTGCAAGCTGTATGAGATAACCAGCTTGGCTTTACTTTTCTGGCTAGCTCATAATGCAGCCCCTTCTGAGAAAAGCAATGAAAACACAGTTTGCTTGAAGTATTGCAAGAGGCCGTACCATTAGGGAAGCAGAAGAATCTTACATTCCTCTCGCTGTGCGACAAAATCCAACCAATGATGCTCAGATGTCCTCTTTAGGCGACCTAAGAGAAGCTACCTCACCCTTTTGGCAGCCACCCAGAGCACGCATTTTGTGTCCAAAGTTGGGGAAAAAAAGGCCATAGAGGCAAATGATTTTGCAGGAAGACTGGCACAAAAAAAAANAAAAAAAAAAGCAATTGGAGTATTTTTAACAGAAGCAAATATTTCATGCAGTTTTACTTTCAAAGGCCTGGCTGTGGCTTTTGTTTAGTTTCTTTTGTACTTGGCTAGATCCCAGTGTACGATTTGCAGAACACGATCTGCCTTTCCTGTACCTATGGGGTTTTTTGGTAGCTCAGGATTAGCATCTCTTCAAAGCCACATCGTGGAGATCTCAAGGCAGCATATTTAACTGCACTCGCCAATATCTTACGTTAACAAGATCAGTAGCAGTGTGGGGGTTATATGACCCGGGGAATAGCTCATCTTGGGCACCTCATCAGTCATTAGCAGTCACTGTAAAAACGATAGCTTTCCAACAGTGACTGAAGGTGGATATCAAATGTAATAGCAGCCAGAATTAAGTGGTTTTAGGTTGGGGGCTCTTGTTTAAACAGCTGTTTAAATGGCAGAAGACCAGCCGACTGCAAATGGTTTACCTATTTCATATGGAGCACCACATATACAAATGATACCATAAAGCAAACCTAGAAAAGTAAGTTATCTTTCTCTCAGCTGCATGGGTGCCTCCGTGCATGTTGACTGCCCTATTCCAGTGATGCACAGCAGCCACAAATCTACTGGGATGCCTGGTGTGATCTAAACAGCACGAGGTTGCAAGAACCTGCTGGTAAATCTAACTCAGAAAAAGAGGGTACACCAACACGTGTGAGGGACATGAAGAGACTGTCACTTGGTTTAAGAGCTGTGCATTTACATCTGCAGAGAAAGCCTCTCACAGAGACTTGTGTAAGGGGTTTGAAAAGCTGCTGTTATTCCATCGCCACGGTTCCACCCGTCAGCCGGAGCATCCCACTGCACTGGACAGACAGTCTGGCCTTGGTGGGGAGAGAGATGAAGGAGAGAAGAAGCAGCTGAGAACGGAACACAGAGACAAAGAAAATGTCTTCATGTCACCCCAACCTCTGGCTTTTATTTGAGTGTTGTCTTTATCCCTCTTCCTGCACCCCACAAAAACATGTGCTCTCAGCAAGAGGACTGTGCTGCACTAAATATCCAGCCGAAATCACACAAGGGCTGAGAGGTCCTCAAGCCTTCCTGCAGTTCCTCCATGACACTGAACAGCCAGGCTCTTCAGGCCACTCCCCACTGTCTCTTCCAGTGCAAGAGCATGGGGCCATCAGGTGAAGCTAGGAGAGGCCAGGTGTGGGACAAACAAAAGGAGATGGCTTTTCATTCAATGGATTGGCCACTGTCCCTTTTGTCGCTGTGTTTTAGGGATAGGGATTAGCCCAACTCTGAGACAACTTCAAAGCCCTCCTTCAGAAACTAAGGAGGGCTGAAGAAAGAGAGAAGGCAGAGAAAAGGAGAAGCCAAATGACTATGGGGAACAGTGACTGAAAAGGAGTAAAGAGACGGCAACAAAGGTTTGAAAATTTAAAAGTAAGAAACTGGAGGGGGGACAAAGAGCAAAGGACTCCCAACGGCACCACCACTCTGGTAAGCTGCTGAAACAGCAGTGCTAATCTGTCCAGGAGCAGAAGGATGAACAGAAACAAGCCTCACAGTCTTGGGCATCGGTCAAGCTCCATTGTCCTGGTAACACAACTGGCTGTCTTGGCCAAGGCAAGCAGGAGGTAGGTCAGGAGGCCCCACAACACTGTGGGGTCTTAGCTGGGACAAGTGTAAACAAAAAGATGAGGAAAAAAGTGGAGTTTCAGGAAAAGATTCTGGGAGAGCTGAAAGAAGGAACGCAGCCTGGCAAACTTGATCTAAATTTATGCTGGGCCTCACCTTGCAAAAAAGGCATAAGTCAAGAAACATCTTGAGCTGCTCTATGAGCATATTTGTGTAATAGAACCGTAGAATGGTTTGGGTTGGAAGGGGCCTTTAAGGAACCTCTAGTGCAACCCGTGTCTTGGGCAGGGATGTCTTTCACTAGATCAGGTTGCTCAAAGCCCCATCCAACCTGGCCTTGAACACTTCCAGGGATGGGGCATCCATGGCTTCTCTGGGCAACCTGTGCCAGTGTCTCACCACCCTCATCTTAAAAAAATTCACTGATTGAGTGGGAATTTTCGATTTTATGTCCATAGTGATGAGAGGGATTAGATCAGAATATAAACTGGGAGATGATACCAGGCTAAGATCAGTGAGCAAGAAAACACAAAGAGAAGAAATCTCACTCTCAGGACAAAACATCTTGGCTAGTGATTCCCCCTGGATATACGAAGTGAAGGCACGGAGATACAAGAATGACAAGAATGATGACTGGATTCTCTTTGCATGTGCTTCCAACAGAGCTTGGCACTGTTACCAGTACAGTTTCGGTAGTGCTGAGAAGTCAGGGATCCTGGCCGCAGGGCTGTCAGTGCTGTATTTGCCAGCAGGTCTTAGTTGTCAAGTCCACAATGAATACAAGAAACAAGAAGAGACAATAAACAGACAGGGAGGCTTTAAAAGAAAATGGTAGGTTAAGGAGGAAACACCTATCTGTCTTATCCGTGACATTTAGAAGACATCTATCACCTTGTTTTCTAAACCCCAAACAAAACTGGAGTTCAGAGGAACCACATATTTTTCTCTGCTCCTCTGGAATGACAGTAGTAGGTGAACTGAGTCTTAAACAGATGATGGATAGAGGCATCTCCTTCCTTTTCCGGAAACTGGAGTCATTACTGAGACAGGCAGCTGGATGGAGGAAGACCAGTTTGTGGCATAAATTTAAAAGTGCAACAACACAGATTTTTTGCCAGGTACCAGCTGTTTTGGAGACTCCTTCAGATGATTTTTAAGTATAGGAGTTGCTTCATCTAACATAGAGTTCATAATTCTCTCAGGGAATCCTATCCAGCTCCCACAAGGAATGCCTTGTCCTAAGGGTGAGGGGAAGATACCTATCTATCACTGTGACATTCACCCACTAGGATACAGTCTTCCTATCAAATTAGAGGCCCTGTTTTGGCCCCTGTACTTAGATTACATATCTTGTTCTCTGGGAGCTACAGTCTTTGCAAATGCATTCCAAATTCTGCTTGATTTAATCAGCGTAATTTTTTCTTTCCTAATGGATTGGCCTTTCCCTCTGTGAGCCAGGAAGACTTCAGCTGCAGCGAGAGCGGGGAGGGCTCACTCGTGTCACAGCAAACCATCCACCGTCCTGCTGTTCACGGTGTTTGTTCCCTGCTCCTTTGCCAGCAGCTCCTCCTCTCAAGGTCCACTTCAATTCTGTGAACTTTGCAAGAAGCCCTGTCACTTCTTACGGCCGCCTCCCCACCCCCGTAAATACCAGCTCCCTATAAACTCTGTGTCCCTTACTGCCTGCCTCCTGTCTCGGCAGTGACAAACTGCAACCTTCAACTCAGCCTGATGGAAAATTTATGTCATCACAAAACTCCCTCTTACCTCGTTTTGTCATCCCCAGGACCTCACAGAGACCTGACCTCCAAAGGTTGTGGCAGAGCTGCTTTTACCAGGCTCCAAGGAACGGTAGGAGTTTGCCCCAGACCATCCTCCCCCCTGCCAGCCCTCAGCCAGAATTTAATAAATGTGGCTCTTTTCCAAGAATGGAAACAAAGGAGAGAATATCGCTTTTAATCTGCCTGTCTTGCTTTCCCCATCAGTAAAAGAAGGATAATAAAACACATTTGCACACCTCTGAGGGGTAACATGAAGGATAAATTAGTTAATGCCTGTAAAACGTTCTGTAATTGCTCAAAATGTTGTAATGAGAAGTGTGAGCAGCATGTGAAAAAGGGATCATCTTCCGAGCCCAAGTGATGCCTTACTGAAAGGGCCATTTTAAGAGCAGCAGCGCTGCATACTGAGCTCACTCCTAATGCTGGTGAAAACATTATATTGAGGAAAGTGGGAAAAAGCCACCGCCTGTGGGAAGTAGACCCCACCTGGAGTACTCTGTCCAGCTTTCCAGTCCTCAGCACAAGAAGGACATGGACCTGTTGGAGTGGGTCCAGAGGAGGGCCACAAAGATGAGGGCTGGAGGACCTCTGCTGTGAGGACAGGCTGAGAGAGTTGGGGTTGTTCAGCCTGGAGAAGAGAAGGCTCCAGGAGACCTTATAGTGGCCTTCCAGTGTCTGAAGGGGGCCTACAAGAAGGCTGGAGAGGGAATTTTTACAAGGGCACGTAGTGATAGGATGAGGAGTAATGGCTTCAAACTGGAAGAGGGGAGATTTAGATTAGATATTAGGAAGAAATTTTTCACTTTGAGGGTGGTGAGACACTGGAACAGGTTCCACAGATACACTGTGGCTGCCCCATCCCTGGACGTGTTCAAGGCCAGGTAGAATGGGGCTTTGAGCAACCTGGTCTAGTGGGAGGTGTCCCTGCCCATTACAGGGGGTTGGAACTGCATGATCTTTAAGGTCCCTTCCAACCTAAACCATTCTATGAATCTATGATTCTATGATAAGTGCCATCCATGCTGGCCTAAAGCTCTCCCTTTGCTCAGAAGGAAAATAAGTAGTGATGGAGGTGCAAGCAGCACCTACCTGACGTGATCTGAGAGGTAAGCAGGTATCAGGAAACCTGTTGTGCTGCTATTACACAGCACAAACTGTGCGCTTGGCCTGCCACCAGATGTGAAAGAGTCTGCGGGACTATGCAAAGGACATTAAAAAAGGCACTATCAGCAGCCCAGATCTGAAAACATCATGACTCAGATTTCATTACCATGAAATTTGCTTAAAAATCTCTAAGTTTCTGATGGGTAGCAATTGTGCAGAGGGGTTCCCCTTCCTTCTAACTTCCGAGCCCTGAATTCCTAAGTCCCTTCTTTACAACTCTGAACATGAGCAACTTTCTCAAATAAACCTTCTCAAATAAAAGAGAAACCTGTCAAATAAACAAAAGTTGAATTTCTCACATAACTGCTCAATTCCAGAAGCTGGGGTTGAATGTAAAATGCAAAGAATTAGAAATGCCAACAGCAGAGCTAATGGCCTGGCCAAATATCCCCTTTTCTTGGCAAAGGCTTCCTACAGGTGGCAAGTTTGGGCTCTGGTCTGTCTGCTTCTCGTAACGCACGGAAAGGGGCAGGCTGAGGGAAGGACACCTGTCACAACATGATCCCTCCCATGTAAAATCACCTCTGTGCAGCAAGGACTATTGCTAAGGTATAAAGGCTGCATAGATTTGTACCGATTTGCTGAGCAAGTGACTTCAGAAATAGGTACGGCTTCTATCTGTCCTCACATTTTTGAGTCATTAGCCAGCAAGGCTGTGGCTCAGTTGCTCTCCTGCTACCCGAACAGCAATATTTACGGCACCCCAGAAATAGACTGAGGAGGCGAGACACCCAATCAGTCTGAAAGCCAAAGAGCTTAGCCGGCTCCATAATTACGTTCTAAAATACCTGCAGTCACATCTGGAGAGCAAAGCAGGGTATGTATTCTCCTCCCCCTTCCTCCTCCTTTCTGTGAGAAAGGCACGGCGCTATATGATGCGCTGTCCGAGGGCTAAGGTCATGTTTGCTTTGATCTGATAACAAACTGTATAATAATTGCTGGTTGGCATTCAAGAAAAAAAAAAAACAAACTTGTTTTAACTTGTGGTTTATCATCAGGAGTGGAAACAAGGATTACTTCTTTTCAGGGACACGCCAAATGAAAGATAGTTTGCAGGAGCCAAATTTCAGACGACTGGTCCGCTCTGCAGCAAGAACACAATAAACCCCAGTGCAGCAAGAACACAACAAAGCCCAGCTTTTAATGTAGCTTCCAGCTACCTCTTGTACAGGAAATTTTGATGGTTGTGAGGCGGCGTGGGCTTGAAACCCAGCAAGGCCCAGGATCTATTCTTACTTCTGCTACAAGCTCGCTTTGCAACTGCTCATTAGTTTCTAGAGAGGAACTGAAGAGTTCAATCTTACTTAAAATAAATTCCAGGGCATATCACCTTTGGCAAGCTTCTGTATGGAGATAATAGTGTTTACTCCTTAGCTTTACAAGGGTATTGGTGCTGTTATTACAACTGTAGTACTTTGACCATGTAAATGCTACGTTGTCATAATTTTCTCTCCTTCGCTCTGTTATGTCTAAAACAGGACTTCGAGATTTATAAGTCTCTCAGTCATCCTTCTGTCCTGGGTGTCAAAGACATCAGGAAATCGTGCTCGCCTGTGACAAAAGCTTGTGAGTCAATATTAAATACAGCTGAGACTCTGACTCCCTTTTGGAGCTTGTTATTACATCACTAGAAGAAAAGGTAATGTGGCTGGAAGCCATAGATCAGGGATGCATAATTTATCACCTGCTCTGTGGGTACCGTTGGCACGCACGGAATCATCTTCTTGGAAAAGCTGGCCCTCTGACACCGTTGAGTTTCTTTATTTCAGAATCAATATTATCAGCAAACCATTATTTCCTCCTTCAGAAGCAGATTTTTACTGCAAATAAATATGCTTCAAATACTGTCATCTTCAAAACTGTAACTCACATTTTATTGCTTGGAATAAAAATGCTATTTTGAACAGTAATATCTTAACTAACACTATACCTTGTGACTACAAACTCTCTCTGCTGGCAGTACAGAACTCCTATACAGCCCCTGGATATAGGCACAAATTCTGATATATAAAACACTCCTTCAATTCAAAGGTCGGTTAAGAATTCTGGTTTTTAAATGCTTCAACTCTTTCTCGCTATTTGAAACCCTCTAAAGCCTCAAATGAAGATCTCTGCCTTTCTTCCTGAGCAGAAGTCCTGTTGCCCTGCTTAGTCATTTTGAAAGGCTGAATTCTCACCATTTTATTTAAGAATGGGGAGAAAAGCAGTGGAGTATTCTGTTTCGCATTTGTTAAATACATAAATGAGATGATCAGCCGCAGGGGACTGGGAAGGGAGGAGGGCTGGAAGATAAATCACAGTGGAAATTCAGTAACCGTATTTCTCTTTTTAAATAGCTTTGCAATAGTTTCAAAAGACATTATTTATAGAGCGCCACATGCAATAAGAGCTGAACAGGCAAGGCAGACAGAAGGTTTCAGTCCCAAAGCATGGTTTAATATTCAGTCACTGGACTGCAAAAGACCACTTGCACAATTTTCATATCCCCAAACTCCCACTCTTCCCTGCAGGTTCCCACCTCTCGTCGCCTTTACTCTGTGTTGACACACTTTGGAGCCACATCACAAATTGGATCAGGGAACTCTGATCCAGCTGAAAAAGTAACCCTGAGAAACAGGGCCAGCGATGTTTTTTGGTCAGATGAGTTCCCTGGTTGGATTCATCACCCAGCAGCACAAACGCTGCATGCACAAGGGCAGGGCATGAGGAAGGGACGGCCGTAGTGGGAGGAGGAGAGGAGTGTCACAGTGTCTGCTTAAGCCACCAGCAATGCCAACAGGCTGGTACTGGGACCTGTACTGTTCAACATCTTTATTGGCAACATGGACAGTGGGGTCGAGTGCACCCTCAGCAAGTTTGCCGATGATACCAAGCTGTTTGGCGAGGTAGACATGCTGGAGGGGAGGGATGCCATCCAGAGGGACCTGGACAGGATGGAGAGGTGGGCCCAAGCCAACCTCATGCAGTTCAACGAGGCCAAGTGCAAGGTCTTACATCTGGGTCGGGGCAATCCCAAGCACAAACACAGGCTTGGTGGAGAATGGCTGGAGAGTACCCCTGAGAAGAACCTGGGTGTGCTGATTGACGAGAAGCTCAACATGAGCCAGCAATGTGCGATCACAGCCCAGAAGGCCAACCGCATCCTGGGCTGCATCAAAAGAAGTGTGGCCAGCAGGGCGAGGGAGGTGATTCTGCCCCTCTACTCCACTCTCGTGAGACCCCACCTGGAGTACTGCGTCCAGCTCTGGAGTCCCCAACAGAAGAAGGACATGGACCTGTTGGAGCGTGTCCAGAGGAGGGCCACGAGGATGATCCGAGGGCTGGAGCACCTCTCCTATGAGGAGAGGCTGAAGGAGTTGGGGCTGTTCAGCCTGGAGAAGAGAAGGCTCCGGGGAGATCTTACTGCGACCTTCCAGTACCTAAACGGGGCCTACAGGAGAGCTGGGGAAGGACTTTTTACTAGGGCATGTAGTGACAGGACAAGGGGGAATGGCTTCAAACTGGAAGAGGGCAGGTTTAGATTGAACATTAGGAAGAAGTTTTTCACTTTGAGTGTGGTAAGGCACTGGCACAGGTTGCCCAGAGAGGTTGTTGAGGCCCCATCCCTGGAGGTGTTCAGGCTGGACGTGGCCTTGGGCAACCTGGTCTAGTGGGAGGTGTCCCTGCCTATGGCAGGGGGGTTGTAACTCGATGATCTTTAAGGTCCTTTCCAACCTAAACCATTCTATGATTCTGTGATTGTCAAACTAGTCCATGGTGCCTTCGCCCTGACGGTCTGAGGAGAGGCTTCACTTTGGACGTGGTGAGTCATTCCCTTCACTAAACGGCACTATTCACAGCAAAGAAAGCCTAAGGTTGCCCCCAGTTCTTGTGATTTTTGTGGGAGCCTGGAGTCATGTTGCCCATGTGAGGATCTCAGCATCCCTTTGGAAAGGTCAGTTTAGCTTGAATCCCTCCTGGCTGTGGAGGAACAAAGCATGAAAGTAATATCCTACCAGCTCAGAAAGCTGAAAGCAAAGAGAGTAATCTCACCCCCATAACAGAAAAAATATAATGACTACATAGCCCATGCTATGCCAAATGTATGTCTTTTTTTTAATTCTTTTTTATTAGCTATTTTGTTTGCTGTTCATGAAGGGAAAAGCAGCTTTCAATGCATCCTACTTAAAAAAGTGTGTCCCAAGAGGAGAGCAGCAGAGCGTAGATCAGGATTAGGGACACAAGAAGCCTGAGTGGCAAACAGTTTTGGGAGGAAGGGAAGGGGGGAGAGGGAAAGAAGAGAAGGGCATAGGAAGCGAGAACAAGATGGAAGAAATGTCGGGAAGGAGACAGAGAAGACCTAAGGGTACATTTACTCCATGCAATGAATGAACTAGCTGGGTTGCAGTACACGCTGTAGGTATTCCAGCTCAGCAATCCATCTCATTACTCCACCGACCTGCTTGGTAGGCTGCTGTAGTGTGCTCTGTAGGTGTAGCCTGAATCGTATTGGCCTTGCAAAGAAAAATAAAGACCTCTGGGAAGATGCAGGAGGTGAGGGGAGACCAAAGGAAGGCATTTAAACCTGGGGAGAAGATAATAGCTGGCTGAGCAGATGAGATACATGGCTTTTATGGCTGGTTTCAGCTAGATGATGGGGAACAAGAGAGAGTTTGGGAGGCTCATTAGAAACCCTTTTCTTGTATTTTGTCATGCATGGGCCACCCAGAGATCATAGCTAGACGCTCACATGTTCTGACCAATGGAACTTTTTAATTAAACAGAGGGTTGCTTCAGCATGATGCTGTGCAAGCTTCAGTTTCAGTCATCAAAGCTCCTTCTGTTCCTGTGCGGCAGTAAATGTCCTTGCAGCTTCTCGGGGCTCGGAGGAGTGTCAGCACAGTTCTAAGGCAGAGCATGTGACTCCTGAGACTTGTGTCGTGCATGGGATCAAAGTTGTGTCAGAAGCCCTGTACTCATGGGAAATCCTCTTCATAATTAACATTTATATAACGACTGCTTTACTGGCCAAACACATGTTTACATTCCTCCAGTCTGTTTTTTTAAGAGACAGTGCTGGCCAGAAGTTTTTGCAAGATCACTGGAATTAGGTCTTTGTTTTCAGCTATGCTCCATCTACCCAGGAGATGTTTAGCAAGTCTCTAAGGGGACAAATGCTCCCACACATCCCCAAAGAACCTGGATGCATTCTGCTTTTGTTGAGAGTACATATCGGGGAGAAGTGACAGAGAGCCTGTGGGTGACTGAGACATCCTACCTCCCCCCACCAGTGGGATTGGGGTAGAAAAGAGATCTGAGGATCTTGGAGGAAGGATGCCCAGCAAATGTCTCTCACCTAAAGAGGTCACAGCTCTGTGGAGCGGGTTGCAAAGTGAATCGGTGGCTCTGACTTCAGGAAAGGCAAGACATCTGCCTCACCCTCAAGCCTTTGGGGCCTTTCTTGTCTTTGTGCCTCCTGTCTTGGTGTTTATTGTCTGTAAAATGGAAGAGCTATAATAATCTTCACCCACTGTGACTATCAGATATATCTTATAGACAGTCTGATGTGTATAATCATCAAAGTGTCAGAAGATGGAAGCTGGCACAAGAGTAAGATGTGGTCCAGTTGGCTTTTTAGTACTTCCTCTTCTGATTGCAAGTTCCCCTTCAGTCTGGCTCACAGCCCCAGAACGATCGAAATTATTTCACTGTGGCTATATAATTGCAACCTCACTTAGGACTGCTACAACCTCATGAAGGGTCAGAAACCCAAATTTGGGAATTGTTGCCTAAGAGTGCTCATGTTCTACTGTGGTTTCTGAAGAATAGTTATTTTAACAGGGAAACCATCTGTGCAGGGGAAAGTCAGTCCTATGAAACGATGAGCTGTCCTTTCTAGGAAACAAAATGATCTGGATTAGAGAAACACCAAGAGATATGTTCTGTGATGCAATCTGGAAAAGTTCTTCAGGTAACTGTTTCTTCTTTCTAAAGCTGTGAAATGTCACATCTGGGAATGAGGCAATCTTCATAATTAAGTTCTTGAAAAGAAAAAAAAAAGTAAGCATTTCTGAAGACAGAAAAGGCCAGTAAATGTAAATTTGTTAGCTGTCTGCACATAGCTCTCTAGCATAGGGGCCAGTGTTGCTCCCAAACTGAGCTGGGCTGTCTACACAGGAGTAAATGGTGACAGCAGCTGCAACATGCGCTGATTTATTTAATATCCTTCATAATCTTACTGTCAGGAATTCAAATTGCAATTAAAAAAAAAATAAAACTGCAATAAAACTTTGCAGGGAGGGTCATAATGTCCCTCCTCGAGGATGTTCTCTGGATTCAGTCCTCACTGCTTCAGGAAGAATCACTTTTACCTTTTTGTAACAGGACTGGTTTGAAGCCCGCATCCGATTTCACCAGAGGCTTTCTTATTGGACTTTTCATAAGTTTTTCATGACTCTTGAGAGTATCTGTGTTTAAGGATGTGCATTTGAGAATGACAGAATTCTGCCCTTAAATTTGCACAAGAAAGTATCTGCATAGTAAGACACTGCAGTTCCATCGTGCACAGGCAGGGACTACATGTAGGCTAGACGTTGTAAGCACTAATAAGCTGTTTACTCAGTTGATGTTTGTTCCTGTTTAATAAACAATTTATCCCATGTTAATATTATACCTCTAACCTCATCGAAACCCATCTTATGCAACTGGGCACACAGAAATTAAAAAGTGGGGGCTTTTAACATCTTAACATTTGAAAATGTTCACTCAAGTTGAAACACCTTGCAACTTCATTTGCAGGATTCTGCATTCGGCTGGATTCACAAATAACCAAATCTATTCATAGGGGATGGTGTTACTCTGCGTCAGTAAGAATGCCAGAGTTTGGCAAAAGAAGCTTACTGATTTCAATAAGTAGTTTTCCTCAAAATTTTCATGTCACTGATAATCACTTTCTTTAGATTTTGTTTCTTTCAGTAGTCCACAACTTCAAAACTGTGCTTTTCTGTTCTGTTAAAATATGTAGACTAATCTCTGGTAAACCACCATATTTGATTTAGTTGAATATGTTTTAATAACATTTTCGGTTAGCATAGTTAGTTCGTGTGCCAAGTATTACATTTTTTCATTCCCCACAAAATCAGGACAAACTGTACGTCTCCTGCTGTGTCCAAAGCTGATTTGGCTAACTTTCAGCTGTGCTAATTAAAGAATACAGCAATCCTATTTTTATCTGATTTTAAAATACTACAGATACGCTGCTGGCAATTTTACTTGTTTTGATGCAAAATTAGTTAATTGCTCAAAAAGTTCAGTAGTTTGTTTTCTGCTATCAATTTTCACTTCCATGCACAGACCCATGCTCAGATATATTCCATAATGCTAAGATGTGTCAAACAATTACAAAGATTTATCAAATCCACTTTCAGGATAAGGCTTAAGAATACAGATTTGGATAAACTTCAGTAAACAAAATGTCATGGAACAGAGGAGAAGGTAAAAGAAAGAGAATAGCAATGCCAAGGTTTAAAGACCTTTACTGAACAAAACTTGCTACGATACTGAGAAGTTCTGTCTGGAAAAGAAAGTTTCTAATGTTTCTGAACACTTTGTTTAACCATTTAAAAAAATACTAAAAAATATTTATTAGCATTAAGCACTCCAGCCAACAGGCTTTAAAGTGTTGTGGATCTGAAAAAAAAAAATTATTAATATAATGTCCCAAGAGTAAAAGAGCTCTGTTAATTTGAAATTCAAAGTGTTAAGATCAGGCAGGCACTAAATTTGCAGTACTGCTGGCCATACTCTCAGTTTACAGGGGCAAAACCTGTTCTGTTTGAAGTCGGTGGGCATTTTGCCATAGATTCAACAGGAACAGAATTTGGCATCTGAAAGCATACCGCGTGTGATGAAATATGGACCTACAAAGTATTTGATCTATGGTTTTACCTGCTCATGCTACTGTTTTCTTTACAGCTGTTCTTAGTTAAATGTTCTTTTAGGCATCTGATCTTTCAGGTCAACACGCTGTTGCACAAACTACTTATCTTCTCCCATTTCCTCCAACTGGGTTATGTAATCTGAATCAGTTCAATGCATCTGATAATCATTTTTGCTCTTTATCTTTCGCTGTTTTTTGGGTTGTGAGGGCTAAAAAACACAGGTGTGCAGGATGTTCCTCAGCATCTTGCTTTTGTAGTTCTTCCTAGGTTTCAGCTGTTGTTGCAATGCACAGTCTTTAGCAATGAAGTCTTTAGCATTCTTGGAGAACGTTAAAAGTGAATACCAACACATGCAGGGTCAGCGTCTGACTTGAGAATATCCCAGTGCAATTTGAGAGACTATAATCCTTTCTTTTGGATCATTCTGCTTTCTTTATTCCTCCGGTAGCAAGCACTGCCAACATGTCTGGCTTTCCAACGAAAAGGGATGCTGTATGAAAAGGCAAGGGAGGGCTTTAATTGATTAGCGAAAGCACACAGAAGAAGTGGTCCAAAGAGAAGAATTGGATAGGTGGAGGCATTAGAAATGAGATACAGATCCTCTACCACTCTTTGCTCCTGCATTCAGATAAAAATAACCAGTAAAAATTCTGGTGATTTTGTGATCCATGGAAAGTGAATTTGTTGGCCTGCAGCCAGTTCCCAGTGGAAAGGTCCACATCCCGCAGCTTCTGACACAGTAGGCATCTTCTGATCTGAAGTCAATGAAGTTGGTTGCCAGATTCGCTTGTACCTTTACACCAATATGGATTTACCAGGAGGCTACCAAGGGAATTTTAGCCTTTTGGTAGCCCCTCTCCCACTGCACTGCTGCAGCGCTGGCAATTCACTTCTTCCCAGCGTTTCACCTCATCCTCTCTCTGGTACCTCAACCCCATCTGCAAGCAGTGGGGAGCCAGAGAGAAGGCAGGACCTGAGGCAGAACTGTGAGTACGCATTCTCCTGCATTTGGCCCTCCCCTGTGGGATCTCCCCGAGGCCGATGAGCTGGCTGAAAGGTGGGTTGCCTGACACATGGTTGTGAAGGGAGTGCTGTGTCCCTGCCATTCACATCTGGCCTGCATCTGTCCCTGGCCTCAGTGGAGGAAACAAGCAGAACATATAATCCGATCGCTTCTAGACAGGGGTCGTGGCTGAAGTGCATTATCAAGACAAGCCTGCACCACTGCTACTCAGAAAGTATTGCTTTTGGAGCTTGAAGAAATAAAACTAGGAAACACAGCATGACAGAGAAGGTGAGAACAGTCACTCCAATATTACTTGTAATTCTTTGCTTCTCAGATCCTGAAAAACAAAGCAATTTTAAATATCCAGTTCATTTCTTTTTTTATTCATCTCGTCCATATCACTGAACGGAAAGCACTTTCATTTACATACTTGTGTGTACTGGAACGAATCAGGACAAATTCTCTATTGATTTTAAGATTCAGAATAGCTTACACACCATCAAAATGTTGGGAGGCATTTAGTTAATGTCCTTTTCAGTGCAGCAGTTTGATTTAATCAGCGTGAAGTCTGCCCACATGTAAATACAGTCACTGACCCCTGAAGCACAGAGCCAAACACTGATAGCCTGACTCACTCCAGCGAGCAAGATTCAGATCTCACATAAAGACCAGGGAGTGGGACCTACCGATACAAGACTTGAAACCAACTCATTGGCATAAATAGATTTATTCATTTGAGGAAGGGAACTAGGATTTACTTTTGCCGCACGGACCAGGTCGTGAGAATACTTTTCACACATAGGTTTTCTTCTGGGTGAGAAGCCCCATTCAAGTCAGCATTGGCAGGACTGGACGCAGCTATTTACTCTCTGTAGTTGGCATTGCCAGCATCAACATTTTTGTTTCAGCTCCACATCAAAATTCATGTGGGTGTAAAGCTTTCCCAGACATAGAGCATGAGCACATGAGCCTCAACATTAATGAGGGAATCTATTAAGCTCTGCTGCACGTATGTGTGTGCAAGAGTGTGAGCATAAGTACCAATTATAGCTTGGCAGCAGGCTGAAGTGGCTGTTCCATTCATACCCTGCGTTTTCATTTGCTTATAACTTTCCTTAAAAATATTCCTTTGGGGCTGAAGTGTGTTATGCTTGCTTTTGGCTCAAAGGTGATGACTGAAGGAAATGATAGGAGCTGCTGCGGAGTTACAGGAGCCCGAAAGGAATGCAGTTCCTCCTGCACTCACCCTGCTGGCTTGGTGCTCGTGAACTGGCAGGGGAGTGAAATGAATGACAGTGCCCTCTCAGAAGTGCCCAGAGTCGGATCCTTATCAAATACTATCTCCTGCCAAGTCTCACGAACACTGCCAGCCTGGAACGGTGGGGAGAAGGATTTGGCAGCAAGGCCCGAGGTTTTCGAGATGAAACTAGGGGGAAGGGATGCCAGTGTCACTAGCAGGGAGCGGGCTCTTTGCTTTTCCTGTATGAAAGATGGTCTCCAGAAATTTTGGGGAAGTATATTGGTGCGCTTATCATGCTGGTAAGGCTGTGTTGCAAGGTTTGTTTTTCTCCTTGGAGCATCTGAGTGAGTTACTGTGAGAGTGCCCGCCACCGAGAAAGGATGTGTAAAAAAAAAGTCCTTAGGAAAGAGCAGCGGGAGGGCATTAGGAATGCTTGCTGATGGGCAGCCGCAGGGGATGGCATACCTCTCGCTCTTCAGAGGTGTCAGTGTTTGACACATCCACTGGAAAGTGTGAACAAAATGTAGGGGAGCTTGTTTCCTTTCTCTCTCACACTCAAAAAGGCATTTGTTACACGCATTTGTCTGCCAGGTAGCAATCCTGGTTTGGAAGGCATTTGCTTACAGTATTAATGACACGATCAATTTTGCAATGTGCAAGTTTCATGTCAAGGCAAGGAGAGAAAGGTGTTATAACACACAACAGAATTCAGAAGCATCATATTTGTTTTCCACCTCTACTTAGATCTTCTCATATGGCATGGGAGCTCCTACCCAGATATCCTACTCCTAAGTGAAGGTAATAAAATAAGTTCTGATTGCTCCCCTCCTGTGAAACGTTACTGCCTCACTTTTCCCCCTTCCTACTTGCTTTTCTCATGTAAGAGTTACGTTAGCTCTCAGGCAGCTGCTCTCTTCCTTGACAAAGTCAGCTTCCTTTTGGGGAACAGAACAGCAAGGGACATCGACTACTGGAGCTGCATGAGAAGGTGACACAAGCTGCAGAGCTCAGAATACTATGTATGAGGAAGGATGGTGGATATTGGTCTTACATAGAGAGGCATGAAAGAAGAAATGTGAGAGGAACAAAAGAAACATCAAGTCTGTCACCATTTCCAGAAAGAGGGAAGAGAATTCAAAAAGAGGTGTCTTGAGGACTTGGACTTGAAGAAGGTGGCTTTGTCTGCAAGGACAAGATTTGGTGTAGATGTGAGGACAGTGAGGAGCTAGAAGAAAAAGTGGTGCTGTAAGAGGAACACAGAGCAATAGGTGATTTCAGCAGGAACATTCTGGCAGGCTCAAGGTGGGTATTTAGATGGAAAAGGCTGATGTATTTGGAGCGGAAATGAACTGAGTATGGAATAATGATCATAAGGAAAGGAAGGAGTTGAGTACTTAGAGACTGAAGGATCAGAAACATAATTTCCTACAAATTGGGTATGAGGGAAGCAAAAGTCAAATCTGACAGGTCATCGTATTACATGTGGGCAAGAGGAATGTTGGAGGTGTAAACAAGCACAACTGGAGTTGTGGAAAAGGGTATCAATTAAAAAGTATCCCAATTCCGCTGTATGTTGTGGCTATTTTGCAGTACTTCAGCAGTCCTCAGTGGTCATGCCTCCTCCTCCTCCCCTGCACGGAATCTGCCCACTTTGCATACCTCTGCTGGCTGCCCGATCCTGGTGGCAGCACGAGCAAGTAGCGAGAATCACGCGCCTGGGCTACTTTATTTCACTGTGCCACTAACAAGTGTCACTTTGACTGTAACTTTTTTATGTCCCAGTTTCTTTATGTTTATCTTCTTAGAGGTGTTACAAGAACAAATTAATTATTGTCCATAAAATTCTTTGATGAAGTTGCTATGGTGATGCAAATTATATCAAATGCTTATTATAGTCAAGCTGGAGTACGACTAAATGTCTTTCAAAGAAAAGCAACCTTGGGTAAATCTTTGCCAAACTCTTTGAATATGGTTTTGAAATTATTATACTGCAGTGAAATAGGCAGAATTCTACTAGGCTGGGCAAAATTAGGCTGCTCAGAAGTGCATCGATACCCTTAGATTACTGTATACAGTCAGCGAGTGGCCTGGTTCCAGCAGTGCAGCTGCTCTGGAGTGCTACGCTGCCAGAGGTGCACGAGAAATGAACCACATATATACTCCTAAGAGGCCGTGGACACGGGCATATGTAATGTCTAGCTACATTCAGGAAGCCAAAGAGATGGTGTTTCCTACAGTCTATTTTATTTTTATATCTTTTGTTTCTAGCTCAGACAGATGCTGAATTCCTGGGGCTGACATCAAATTCACCTTTCCTTAAAAGTTGGGGAAAATGCTACAACCCTTAACAGCAAATGAAACTATGGTGATCCTTGAAATGGGTCATGGGAAGCATCTGGATTGTAGCATGTTTCCAAATCATTTATACAACACTGAAAGAGTGTTTCCCAACCTTATTCAGGTGGCTTCGCTGCCTCTGGCTTTCCTCCCCGCTGCCTCCTTGCCCCATGGCTGTCCCTCTTACCATCCCCTTCAGCAGTTCCATCGGCCCCGCTCTATTTCAGATGTTTTGCTTCTCAGTGACTTTTTTTCATCATCCCCCTTAATTTCCCAGATTATGGTTGCTGCATTTTTTTTTCTTGCTGTTTCCAGATATGCCTTCAAATCCTTGGTAAGAAGCCTGCTACAATTTATTAGCCTGTGCTTAGCTCTGTGCCTCACCAGTTTTGTGCCCCAGAAAGGCTGATTTCTAATAGACCTGAAATTCAGCCAAAACACCTGTTTTAAATCTGAAACTACATCTGATTAATAGTGCCCCCCAACCCACAGCTTTCCCAATTGTTTGCAACAGTACGAAGCGTGGAGGAAGGCATGGGTGGCAGCAGCGCTGTGAACACCACAGCACCCAGTGGGATTGCAGGCATTACAGTGTGGCAGGCACCACGCAGGGTGGAAATGACACTGTTGCAAGAAAGTGATATACATAATAAATTACAGAGGTCACGCGGAGGCAAGGTTTTCAGCACTATACAATACACATGGGGAGAAACAGCCCCGTCAGCTTGTCTGTCCTTCCAGGGTAGCTGGATGCCAGCGAAACACTGACACTTTTGGGAGCTTGTGAATGCAAGATACAGCATTTTCGCAGGAGCTGGATCCAGACTCTGGAAGAACTTTTCACAAGAGAAAAGAATGTTGTTTAGGTTTGCCGCTTCGCTAAATATAGGACTCCTATCTTTGCATTAGTCTCTCTTCAGATACATACTCCTTTCTCCTTTCATTCTCAAGCACACCCAGGCACACAAACAAAAACAAATGAGTTGTAAACTAATCAAACTTGTTTTCTTCAGGTTGGAAAGGAAAAGAGATAATATTTTGATTTCAATTTCCAAATCTTTGGGAGGTGCTCAGATATTATCTGTCACAGGGCTTCAAGCTCCTCACTGTAATGGTGTGAAGTGGCTCCTAAGCAATTAAAAAGCAACAAACAATTACAAAAATGAGTTCTTCCATCACTTCTCTCTCCCATTTCTGCTTATGAACAAAAATAAAGAGCAGAATTTTTAACTGAGTGGGGTAAAACGATGAGGTTTCTGTGCATACAAAGAGCTGTAAAAAGGCTAAATTTATTTTTGGTTTCGGACCTCTAAGACAGAGGTCACTTTTTGTCCCCTTAGGAATGAGATATTTTGTCCAAATCTGGTCTCAGTAACTCCTAGAGTCGCAAGCTTCCTCTGTTTGGATAGTTTCACTGTTCCTGGAGAAAGCGACGGGCATAATCAGAGAAGAACTGATGGAGACCAAATTACTTAGGCCAATTCCATGGAACTTCTCCAAAGAGCAACTTGGGAGTGTTGAAATCCTGGTCCTAGCTGAAGTTAGCAGAAAAAAATTACCAGCAGAGTCAAAATTATTTATATCTCGGATTTACAGTATAATTTGGAAATAAAGCAAAAAGATGATGTTCTCGGTGTTTTCATGGTGCGAAGCTCTACGCTAAAGCTGTCTTATATCAGAGTCTGCTGCTGCATATGTCCGTGATTTATTTCCCCAGCATGGATATTTGGGACTCCACTAGCAGTTCGGAAGGAGCCAAGAAATACAAATACGACAGTATCTTCAAAGAGCCTGGCATTATGAGGGAAGCAACTTCTACATGTGCAAACGCTCCTTCCACACGCACAGCAATGGCATTATTTGGGTTCAGCTTTCGCCAGATGTCCTTCCTCTGACACCGATTTTCCCTGCGCATTATAAACAGATAATCCTACTTATATATCCTGTCAAGCAGACAGAGCTGAGTATCATTTGTATACTGCTTCTGTTTAAGTTCCCTAATAAATATTTCAGTGGCTTCATGGACAAGGGACAGTTCCAAAACGACTCATCAGGAGGCACTTTTGGGAGAGGAAGAACATTTGTCTGCTGGAATCCTGTGGTTTCGCTGTATTATTGGCTGCTGTGTATTCGGGAAGGAGGAGAGCCCTGTTGTAACAAGTAATGAAAGTTGCAGATAGCTGGGACTATCTGCATTTTGGCAACGCACAGGAGGAGGTAACGACTCCAGTCGCTGTTCCTCATTGTCCACCACTGCATCTGGGTCATATAGGTACCAGGCTTACAGAAGGCACGTTAAGGAACAGTTAGGTAACTTTTATGAACAGTAACATTAAGTAACTTTGCACAAAATCCCAACAAGCCAAGGACAGAGCCACTGAATAAGTCCAAGAGCCCTGAGAAGCATTAGTTGAGGAGCAAAACAGTGGGAGGCTGATCATAAAAGACCTGAAAACCACTGATTTTTTATGCTTGCCGTGATGTACTTTTGAGAGATTTTTGGCAAGCTTTCAAATAAAAATAACGCCTGGTCTAGTGGGAGGTGTCCCTGCCTGTGGCAGGGGGGTTGGAACTAAATGGTCTTTAAGGTCCCTTCCAACCCAAGCCATTCTGTGATTCTGAGGAGAAGCACGATGGCAGCAACCGCACAGCTCCAAACCCCTCACCGCCTGTGAGCAGAGTTTCCCTTTACACTTCCATTGTCTGAGGTGACACTGAAGCAGTTCCCACTAAACTTTCGAAGCTGAAAAATAATAGTAATAATAAAAAAAAATACAAAAAACTTCCTTCAGGGCCGGAGACACCCCGCTCGCTTCACGAGATTTTTACACAGCGCTTTAACCCGCGCAGCCGCCCACCATCGCTCCCACCCACCCACCGCTGCCCGCCAAGGGGCGGGGATGCCGCCGCCCCTCAGGCATCGCCCAGCTTTGGCGGGCTGTCCCTGTGTGTGTCGTGTCGTTCCCCCCCGCCCCTCAGCGCTGAGGGGACGGAGCCGCCACCAGCCCCCGCCCCAACGGTCGCCCCGTAACGGCCGCACCCGCGCAGGGTCGCGCGCGGCCCCACGTGACATCTCCCCCCTCTCCCCCCCTTTGTTGCACGGAGGAGCTTCGCGCGGGGCGCGCCGGCGAGGAGGGGNGGGGAGGGGGGTGGGAGGAGGAGGGGTCCCTGCTCGGGTGACAGGTCCGTCCCTGAGGGCGGAGCGGGGGCCGCCTGCGGCACGGCGGGGTGAGGAGTCCGTGCAGCTCCATCCCCCGGCTAGTCCTCCCGTCCCGGCCCCTGAGGAGGGAGCGGAGCCGCTCTCGGTTCCAGCGCCGCCAGCGACCCGCCATGTCCGGCCAAAGCCTCACCGACCGCATCACGGCGGCGCAGCACAGCGTGACCGGCTCGGCGGTCTCGAAAACCGTCTGCAAGGCCACGACCCACGAGGTCATGGGGCCCAAGAAGAAGCACCTGGACTGTGAGTACCGGGGAGGGATGGCGGCCGAGAGGCTTTCTCCGCGCGTCCCGCCGGATTGCCCGGCCTGTCCCGGGGTCCTGTGGAGGGGAGTACCCCCCGCTGTGGGGCTGCCTCCTTTCCCACCCGCCTCGCGGGGACGTGAAAGCCTCGTCAGGCGGAGGAGCTCTGTGTGCTTCAGCATCGGACATTCTCATGAGCGGGGGTGGGGGGTAGGATCGGGGACGTGGCGATGGAGAGCTCGGGAGAGGCTGTTCGGCGTATCTGCTTTCCAGAAGGGGCCTTATTAGCTCTTCCTTATGCACAGGGCCCTGGACAATGTGAGCTTCTGAAGGACAGGACTTACCCCATACCCCTTCCTTGGAGAGAGAGAACCACCGAGGCCAAGCAGAGGAATGGGCTGTAATTTCCTTACTAATTGATCTCATTTGTGTTTTGCTACGGCAGCACTGCCTCGTTCTGTAGAGGAGGTGCAGGAGTTTCAAGAAGGAATAGCTGATCAGTTATCTGAATTCTTTCCCAGGTAGTCTACTAGAAAAAAAAAAAATTGTTCCTCCATCATTCTTGTAACTCTTCCATGTAGAAGAATATGTGAAATGAGTGCCTGAGTAGCTAACCTCTGTCAGTAAGGGTGTTTTTCTTAGTCTTACCGTTTCTAGTCTTTCTCCTTCACTTAGGAAGGTGGGCCTAAGAGGACTTCTTTAGACCTTCGGTACCTCAGTTTAACATCCTGTACAGAGAGTAGCCAGTTTTCGGCTTCTATTAAAAATAGATCCGAGATAGGAAGGCTTAAAAGGTTTTCTATCAACTCTGTTTCATCCAGGTGATTATGAAGAGAATGATGAGCACCGAAGTTCATATTAGTATGTCTCCCACTAAGCTGTAAGGTCACAGCACTGAGGATGTTCTTGGCTTGAATACCTGATTATCTTGCATCTATTTATTCTGTGCCTTTTAAGCACCCTTCTCTCCCCTTGCTGCCCCCCTCCCCTCACTTCCCCCAATATGTATACTGGAGAGAGATGTGTGGCTATGCCTTCGGTATGTGTGCTTTCTCCTTTCCTCCCACCTACATCTGTGAGGAGAAGGTTGGGTCTTCGTGTGTTTTGAATTTGTGCCTTCTGAGTCGCAGATAATAGTACTAGGATTAATTGTACTTTAGTTATTTCTTCTTTCCACTAAAATATGTCTGGCCTAAAGGTTTAAGAAATTCTTGTTCTGCAAGTATCTGAGAGGGATGTGATCAATTTTTTAGGGTAGTCCCCAAACAACTGCCTTATTTTCTTTCTGGTATTCCCTCTTCCATTTAATCTCTTGCCTGAAGACTTGAATAGTAACTGAATAGCTTTATTAGTTTTGGTCAGCCCAGGGTGTCAGAAACCTGAGGAAATCTTTGGGCTTTAAGTAACTTAGTCTCAGGTAGAGAAAACACCTTGACATATGGCTTATGTATGAAGTTGTGGTGTTACTGGATTTCACACAACAGAAGGAAGGCTTTCTGGAGAAAAAAACTTTGTCAGGTTTAGCCTGGAATAGTGCTAAAAGTACAGTTTCAGTAGTAGGGCATTTAGCAGCTGAATTATTTCAGCTTTATGAAAAAGGACATCAAACTGACCAGACAAGTGCTCTTCAGACTGGCATGTGTATAAAGGGATGGTATTCTGAACACAGTTGCTAGGGGACAATCTAATTGAGACCTGTAGGATGCTGCTGTAGAAAGGTGCTTGAACTTCCTTAGAAAGCTATCTGGTAGTTGCTGCACGAGAAGCCCGTTTCCGTATTTCCCTTGTCTACTCTAGACTGTCAAAGGTCCCTGTTCCTGTCTCTTTCTCAGAGAATTCTTTTATCAGAGCAAGCAAACTTTTTTTATTAGTTTTACTACTAGTCACCTTTTTTTTTTTTTAGTGGTTAAAACAGATCATGGGTGGATAAGTTTTGTATGCTGCCCCTAACAAGTTTGTCGGGAGTCTCTGTTCCTGGCATCAGGAAATGACACACGGTTTTATGTTTTGAAAATTTTCTTTGTTCATACTGTTTATGGTTGTATGTTTAAAAATAAATGCTTTTTGCACAAGCTGTGTCTCAAGCCCCACCTCTGAATTATTCGCACATATCTTCTTTTTACAACAAACAGTTTAAGTACTAGATAAGTCCTATGAACTGACATCTCACTGTGAATGACAATTAAGATACCAGTCTTCCTAGGTGGCGTGCTTCTTAAATATTTTTCTAATTAGTGTTTATTGTGATAATGAGAGTTAAAAATTACTTTGTTAAAAGTTGTATCCTGGACAAGTTGATAAGCTAAGTTTTCTAATACTGTCCTGGAATGAAGTCTTGGTTTTGTAGCATTTTCTGTGACCATGACATATATTCTTGTTAATCTGGTATTTGTATTGCTTGTACAAAAATCCCTGACTGTCCTGTTTCTGAAATTCTTTCTTTATTAAGCTTGAGCCATCATGAACACATTTAAGTAGCTCAGCCTCACATCAACTCATACAAATGGGGGAAATCCAACATAGGTACCCATGCGCATGGTTATTCCTGTCCTTATTTATCTTGCTTTTGGCTGTCTATGAAGTTCTAAAACTGAAGTGCTCCCCATCCTAGGTTTGTATGTTCCCTCTGTATTTCCCTCAGTGGCCATTACCTTAATAATCAAAGAATGTAAAAAGGCATTCTTAACCCATAATGATAAAAATCTAATCTACTCCAAAGAACCTTCTTTCTCACCCTTACAAAGCTTAGTTGCTTGTTTGGTTTGAGGGAGAAAGAGTTAGTAGTAGTCTAATTTACAAGTGGACTTGGCCTGTGATAGGTAGCAACAATCACGATCGTACACTTGCACTCAGGATACGCTTTTTCTGTTTTGGAGGTCCAGTTTTATAGCTGGGATAAGGATTCTCTGTTTTGTAATCTAAGTGCTGCTTTTGTAATGATGGATTACTTGTTTTACAGTAATCAGGCAGGTTTAATAGTCTTGAAACCCTCAAAGCATAGTTCATGAAACTTCTTTTACAGAAAACCTAGTTTCACTAGGACTTTGTCCTAGTTTTCACACTTCTCTGAGCAGTGATAGCTCAACACTGGTTTGTGGGTTTAACTTGTATGCTGTGATTTATGCAGCCCTTCCTTTTTCGCTTTTGGTTGCTGTGTTCAGGGCTGTATAGCGATGCTAAGAACAAGTGCTTTAGGTTGTTTGAATGTAAATGGTGCTGGAAAACTTGTTGCCAGGCTTCACTCTTCCCCGCCCCCCCACCTCCCTCCGTGATTCTAATGGGGGGAGTGTGTGTGCTTGCATATGTATGTGTGATGGATAATTCAGGTTAGGAGAAAAAGAAGATGCATAGTTAATCCCAGGTTTCACTGGGTCCCTTCAGTCAAACTGCTGTAGCAGGGATATCTCAGGAGCATAAAAATGTTTGTGTACCTGTGCATGTTGTGGAGTGTAGTTAAAACAGCTTTGATGTGAAACACATTTAGGGTTGGGCTCTTGAGTGAGCATGGCATAGTAACCCTATCTGCTTGTAGGTAATGGAGTAGCGCTCTTTAAAGGAGAATGTGGATGGATGGCTTGGAAGGAAGTTGCAATGCTGTAATTATCCATTCTTAACAGGAAATCTCTCTATAGTTATGCCAGAGCGTAACTTCCTCGACTTCTTATTGTGAAGAAAAAATCTGTATTTTTAAGGAAGACGATAAACCAGCACCCTGCCCTGTGTTGTGTAGATGTTTGTGAGAAGCTGTGTAAGTGAAAGTAAACTTAATTGAGCTTGTTGGGAACTTATTTCCCAAGTCCCTAGTGTTTTGGTTTTGTCTAGAGGCTACTACTAGTACAAGTAAAAGTCTGGCTAAAGACTTGCTTTATGTCTGTGCTGGGGACAGCTTCTGTTTCCAAATGAGATGGTACGCAGAGGGTATATTGTAGAACTGAGGGACAAGACTCATTGCTTTTCACTGTTCTCACAAGAGATTTATAGTATGGCTGGGAAAAAACAGCCTTTTAAGTGCTTACCTGCTTTTACATACTGAAGCGTAACTGGTTTATTTCGGTGATGTGGTGAGTTACCTCCTGCTGTCTATGGATGCTACTGTGTTCTCCAGTAGAAACAGATTATCTGTGTTCCTATTACGGTATTGGAGTACTTCACCAGCTTCATATTTTCTTTATGGTTTTGGCAGGATTACCTGAAGTTTCTCGTGGCTTTGCTTCCCATTTTATAGTTGACTTAAGTTTCTGGAGGCAGTCCATTGTTGGTTTTGCTTAGAATTGTTCTGTTTAACTGTAATTATTTCAAATGCAGATAATTGCATTATTGCAACTTTCTTTTGAAGTATTCATTTTTCTCTCTGAGTTCTTCCATGATTCCTTTATCATTTCTTCCTTATCCAACTTTTCCTAACTTTTTACTGGAATTCCTTGGAATATTTGTTTGTGCCTTTTAGTAGAGTACAAGAACTATCATACTCCTCCAAACTGCCAGAGGGCCAATTTTCTACCACAGCTGCTCATTTGCAGAAAGAATAGCCATTTAGTTCTGCAGCTGTTGTTTTATTTTACTTAGCCTGAAGCAGTATTCTACTTTGGATGAAGTAAGAGGCAGGATCTAAGGAGGAGAAGCTGTAGGACACATGCAATCAGCTTACTGTGGATCTTCATACTGCCATTATTTCCCATCAGCTGTGGTTATTCAGGTGTAGTGTAACTTTGGGCTATAGCTCTAGTTGTGATTTTTAAAAAAAAAATATCTTTTTTTTAATGGTGCAGTCATCTCTTATCTTCTGAGAGTGATGCTTGGAAGAGGCATTCTTTTGCAGTTCAGCCTGTGACCTAATGATCTATTTCAGTCTTTAGTTTCTAATCTTAAGATCAGTTTTTGATCTGTAGATGTGAAAGTTTTAAGCTGTTCCTAGTGACTTGGCTCACAAAGTAACACTAGTTTGCATAATAATACAAAAGAGATGACTTATCCAACATGGAATTTAAAGCTTCCCTTTTTTGCTTTGTGTACGTTGCCTTATGTAAAGTACATAATCAGTAAACTACTGGTGATGGTAGAATGCTGGGGAAGTTCACTTATAAAATGTGGCATCTTCTCCCTGGAAAATGCAACGCGTTTTCTGAAGCAGAGACGCCTTTTGTATTTGAAAGCTTAATTTTTTAACAGCCTTCTTAAATTTAAGTTTCTCAATACGTTTAAAATATCTTCACTTATTAATTCTCAAACATCAATCACTTCTTTAAAAATAGCGCACTGGTCTACTACTGGTTGGGTGTGTGCACTCGTATTTTCTGTAAACTGTGCAGAAGCTGCTCCTCTAGCATGTTAGAAGAAATCAGGTGAGTATTGTAAATGACTTGTTTATGAAATCTTGAAGTCCTGTAGTGGGACGGTTACTAAACATTTCCAAATATTTCATAATACATGTTTAAAGCAATAATCTCAACTATGTGTTTTCACTTCTGAGTATCTTAACAAACTCTTCTGCTGCAGCAATGAAAACTTTGATTTGTGTCAAAGAGCTGTTTTGTTTTTTCTTTTTTTCTTTTTACATCAGTATGTGATTTTAACCATTTAGATTTCCTGCTGGTTGAAGTCTTAATGCTTAGGTAATGAAGTCAAAGGCTTAGGTAGGAGATATTTTATTATTAGTTAGATCTGCACCGGATTAGATGCAAGCAAGAAATAACTGGCCAAAAAGCTGCAACCAAGTGGAAAGGAAAGAAGCTGATGTTGATATAAAATTGTTGGTTTTGATATTTTTCTTGCTCTTCTAGCGGTTTTCTCCATTGTGAAATGTGATGATGAGCAGGCAGGGTACGAACTTTTATTAACTATGTGTCCTTCTAAACTCAAAGGAAGTAGAAATACTGTTGTACTTTGTATTTCCCCCCTAGCTTTACATCAGAGCTTTATCAATTAGCTGGTAGTTTCTAAACCTCAAAATAATGTTAGTGAATTCAGTGCTAACTTGTGGTACTCTCAATTCTACTAATGGCAAATCCAGGTTATGAGTAATATGTGACAAATCAGGTATTGAGATTTGAGAAATTAGGGAACTAAGCTGTATTTAACTTAATGAAGTTAAGCATTTCATAAAGACTTAACAAATACGCTGGATTTTCCGATTGTGACTAAACATCTCCTGTGCTATTTTGCTAAAGGAGCTTTAATAAAGTAATGCTTATCTAGATCATTTGCAATATTAAACATGAATAAATTAGGCTTTTATAAGTTTTACCTCAAAACAGAGGGTGTACAATAACAAGATCTACACCAACATTTAACTTTGGAGTGCCAGTTCATAGAATGAAATAGAAGAAAATGTATTGAAATGAACAGTGGTGGCCTAAAGGGAAATACTGTGATCTTATTTTAGTTCATGTCACAACATATACATGGTCTATAAAACAAAAAATACAAAAGGTGTGTTTTATATAGGAGAGCTCAGAATGAGTATAATTTCCTTCAGACCCATGTTAATTTATTGAGGAAGAGGGCTTCACATCAACCCCTTCTTTTTCCCGTTCTTCTGAAAAGACACTTCTGAAGTCATCACTTAATGTCCTTTATTGCTTCCTCCCAAGCAAGCAGTCCTTCAGTCACAGCATCCGTACGCGCTAGCAGCAGTGCCTTTCTAGCAGCAGTGATTCCTTTGCTTATGTAGGAAGTGATAAGTTTGCACAAGTTGAAACTGCTCTGGAATTTCACATATTTACTCTAAATATGGTACTTGCAGTAGCATGGAGCTCAGTTGCCGACCATGTACTATCACATCAACAAAGTATCTCTATTGTTTATAACCTTTGTCAATTTTTAGTAGTTAATTTAATACAATTTAAAGCACAAATTATGAATCCTTAATAACACCGTTTCCTAGTCAAACATTTAGTGTGTAAAAAATGTTTGTCCATGTTAACAGCTTGTATAAACTGATATTTTTTTTTATCCTGTTTAAAAAGATGATAATGAAATTTTTCATTCCTCAATTAGTTTTGTTCAAAAAAAAACCCAACAAACCCAACAATCCAAAAACAGCCATGGGTATTCAGCTGCATGGCGTAAGTTTCTAAAGTTACAATAGTAAACTAGATTTCAAGACCCGGAATGGTAACATTCAGATTTTTAAACTAAACTCAGGTTACAAATATGTAAACATGTTTTAAATATTTGTTTTTTTAATTATTTTTTTAGATTTCTCTATGCCTTCAATCTGGCAGTAAATCGACTCAGAGCAGCTCTGTGATTTGTTGCTCTATCTGCCAAATCAGAAGGTTTGGTGTTTTGGCTATCAAAAGGTAGAAGTAGGTGTCTTCATGTACTTTGGCATTCTTATGGGCTGCTTGTAACGTGCTTTGCTGTTGGTGATGTATGGATTCTTCTGGGGGGGATAATGAGCTGTAATGCAATAAGGTGAAGTTTCTGTACCTGTCTCTTGCTTTTCAGGTGTGTGCTTTTTGTTTTGGGTTTAGTTTTATTATGTCGTGTTGTGTCCCTCTTTTCCCCCCTTCTCCCCATGTGTTCAGAAATCACATCAGCATTTTACCTACGTTTTGTTTGCAGTCACACTAGAGTCATTTGGCTGGTGTCTCTGCTCTTGCTGAGAAAAGGATGATATTTAGTTGGAAATCGGGTCACACCTGAATTTTAGTTATGCCCTTCCTCTCCCCCCCCCCCCCCCCCTCCCCCTCCCCAGTATTGCCATCATAGGTGCAGCCATCATTGCAACCTATTTCAAACTTTATTAATTTTTCTGATCCACAACTCTGTGTATTCTTGACCTGACCTCATTTTTTATGTGAAATGTTAAAAGTTGTTTAAACTATTGTGATGGTTATGTCTCCATACCAAGAATGGTGGTGTAATTTGATTAGATTTAATTGTCTGTCATGGAATCATAGAATCATAGAATGGTTTAGGTTGGAAAGGACCTTGAAGATCATCGAGTTCCAACCCCCCTGCCATAGGCAGGGACACCTCCCACTAGACCAGGTTGCCCAAGGCCACGTCCAGCCTGGCCTTGAACGCCTCCAGGGGCCCTTCTTCTATTTGCCAGAAACCATTGGTGTTCATAATTTGGCAAACATAATGTTATGAAGAGATTAAAAATAACTTTGATTTAAAAATCAGTCAGTTAGGAATATTTACTTCATTATGTATAGCAGCTACATCCAGCTGTAGTTCAGATGGCAATTCCTCATTTCTGTATTGACGTAAAGCTAGCTTCGTAGAGTCTATCTTATGAAATGTCTTCATCCTTTTCTTCTATCTTACAAGGAGTACTTATGTTTAATATTTACATAAGTGATTATGCCAGTTTGTAAGATTTAGGGGTGAAATCCAGGTGTTTTACTTGCAATTACATTTTATTCATCATGAGCTACAATTAGTACTGTTCAAATCATAGTTGCAGTTAAACAGGAAAAAATATGCCTTTCTGAACAATATACCTGTGTTCTTTTTTCCTCTTAACAAACCACGTTTGTTTACTTTTTAGAAATATACTGTAATCCTTAGGTAGATTTTAATTTTGAATTAATTCTCAAGGTGACAGTCCATGTCATTTTGCTTTCATTGATATAGACATGCTGTAATTAGCTGAGTTTTATTCAAATTACTGAATTTAGATCTATTACCATTTTAATAAAGTTTTCTGTAATACATTAATAACCTGTGTTAAATTTAACAGGAGTTATTTCTCCCTGGAGTACTTGCATTTCAGTCATGAGTGCCACAGTACAGCATTGCAGAATAAAACTTAAGTATCAAAAATATACGTGAAGTGGATTTTAATCACAGGAATGAAAGAAAAGTCGATGGAAACCAAATATTTTTGCATTCCTGGGCTGTAGTTATAATAAGGATATGAAATGCATAGTAAGTTGCTGCATTTGATTAGGTGTCTGCTGGAAAAGCTCAGGATGCTCAACTCCTGGCTGGAAACTGAAGCACAGGGACGAGCACACTGTGTTGTGCTTTGGGGGAAAATGATGGTCTGGATACAGACTTCTATTTTTAAGTTCTTGACAGTTAATAGGGAGCTAGCTCAAACTTTCTTCCAGATCTGTTCAGTCGGAATGCTTTGCCACAAGAATAGCATCATTAAGTCTATCAAATGTAATTAAAGCTAAAACATAAATTAAGTAAATTTCCTAGCAGGTTAATTTGCATTAAAAATATATGTGAAATTTGTTTCAGTGCTGAATTTGGTGTGTAAGTGGATGGAAATCCTGAGACTCACTTGTGTTAATTCTCAGATACCAACCTTTGATGTTTGGAATTGTATTGTTATGAATTTGAAGCTTTTTCCAAGGGCTGACTCTCTGTTTTTTTTTGTTGTTTTTTCTTTTTGTTTACCCACAGTTATTTTATGAGGAGACTTTCTTCAGATTTAATTATCTGTAAGTAAAATACAGTGCATTAGAGGAGATACTTTTGTCCTTATTTTAAACTGTTAATGGGGAGCCTTTGTAGACAGGAATGTGGTCAGGCTCTTGGTATGTAGCAGGGCTGACACAAGATGTTATAACACCTAGTTTTACTACAGCTTCATATTCTTTTTAGCTGTCTGAGGTTTTAACCAGTGAACAAATCTTACTTTGAAGCAGATGGAATAACTATATTTTGCATTGTTAGAGCTTTTCTTTATGAAGCAATTTCATTTTAAAGATAGAATCTGGCTGAAGTCATCTTTCTTTTACTGAGGACCAAAAGGCAGATGATATTTACTTCTGCTCTTGGCTTTAGTTTATCTTGGAGGCCGTTTGTGATAGGGACATGTGCATGGTAAATAGAGAAATTCCTGTCTGAAGGCTGTGGCATACGGAGGAGTTTTCTGTGTACAGCTTCCTCTACTCCTCCAGTTTCAAACTTAAGGGTTTGAAGCTCTATGTTTGCTCTAAAACTGTGTGAAACTCCGTAACCACATAGTCACTAAGAAAGTGCTTGCGAACGATCTCTAAAACCGGGAGATAAGGGCAAGAGCTGATCTGGATTTATGAAACTCAGACGTTAACAGCATTGTTGTAAGAGGGTGGGTTCCCCTTTGTAAGGTCCTTTGCTTTGTTTACTGAAAATCAGTGAAGCTTAATGCATGGTGCTGGAAAATACATCTTCATTTTCACTCTCCATGTTCAATGAAGACCTGTATCACAGTATATGTTAAAATTCTTACTCTGAGCAGCTTTGACATGGGCTGTAAAGGATGTTTTTGATCCTTTAGCTGTTTTGACCTCGCAAAAGGTTGCTAGTCAAATGTGCATTGAAGCTGTACTTGGGATGAGCCAGGATGACTTTTGTTTGCTCAGGGAGCTCCAAATATCTCATGGGAGATGTTAGTCTAAATTGAAGAAGGAAGTAAAAGCTAAATTAGGCAGGCATTTCCAACATCTCTATTAATAGCATGGAAGATTTTAGCTGTTCCTTTACTTGACTGCCTACCTTCATGGGAGAGCTGCACACTTACAGTACATGAGTGTCAGTTGAAACAGTTTTGTGAAGATACCTGTGTTTTGATGGGGGAGAGGTGATTTTTTTTAACAATTTTTTTTTTCTTTGAGCTTTGGTGCTTTGTTTTATCCAGCTTGCTAACAGTTTGTGTCAAAATCTGATCCTGTATTGGCCAAAAGAAAAGGTATGAAAGTGGCTGTCAGTGACAAATCTCCTTTAATGAGTTCACCTACTTTAAGTGCAATATGTGAAACAGATGCTATGGAATTGACGGAGCTTGCATTAAAGTAGCTCAAAGTAGTACTCTAGATCCAGGTATCTTGAATTTTAGTTGCTTTAAAAAAATGGTAATTTAGAAAGTAGTGACACTTTTTTTAACCAAAATTACTAGAATTTTGCATGTCACCAAATATGTTAGCATGAAACGAGCAGCTTCATGTTTTCTGTTAGGCTTCTGTCTCCTATTCCTACTGGAAAAATGAAGATTAGTTCCACTGAGGCGTAGAGAAGTCATACAGAGATGGCCTCTCACATGAAAAAATCACTTGTGAGATCTAGGGGAAAGAGCAAGTAATAGAGGGAAAGCAACACAATTTCACAATTTTGTGTCTAGAATTCGTTTCAGACTTTATACTATCATCTCGGTCCCCATGCTTTTTTATAAAGCCGACTATTTTTCTTTCAGTTTGTCAGCATAGAGAAAGAAAAATCTCAGGCAATTTCTACAAAACTGTGTATTCAGACTGTTTTGTATAACATCAGAGAGTACAAAACTGTACTGTTTGATCTCTGAGGTACTAGCCCAAATACCCAACTGTGTAAACCCGTGCTGTCTTGTGTGATTTTCTGCCAGTCACTTTGTAGGAGAAGGCTAGTGTTTGTTTTTCTTGAATGATAAATGTTTGAAGTTTGAGGATTTGCTGCTTTGCACATTCAAATAATTTATCAGGACTTTTTTTTTCTATAAGAAAATGCATTGTATGATATAATAAGCAAACAATTTAAATTGTTTTTCTCTTTGGTCTGTTAACTGAGATTTGGTAAGGAAAGCTTTGCAGCAAGCTTTGGGCAAGTGTTTTTATTGACCCTACATTGTCAGTGGAGAGACAATTCTTATGGTAAAATCTTGAGGGTTACTAGTTTGGGGTTGACCAACTTCTTTTATAGAAACTACAGAGAAAAAAAAATGCTGTATTCCTCAGCAAAACTCCCTCATGAAATCTGTGTTTTGTTTTGTTCCTTATTAGCGGTGTGATTTTCTTGACTTTGCCTTATTTTCCCCACTTCTCCCCTTTTTCCACTTTTGTTAGGCTGCTACTTATGTCATGGTTTGTGAGCTCTTAAATCAGAGCTACAGTTTTCATTAAGGACTGTTAAGCTCCTTTTAGTCAGCTAAAACAGTAAGCGATCATCTGACAGGGTACTGCTGTAGTTATTTCCTGAGAGATCAACAGAAAAGTAAGATACACAGATTTTCCACACAAAATAGGAAACATTGCATAGCTGCATTGTAGTGTGATATGTGTAAAGTTTATTCATAGTGGGAGTCTGGGCTGAAGCCTACTATATGAGGAGTTCTGCTCCAATAGGTGAGCATTGTGCTATATATAATGAAAAGCATATAGCACTGTCTTGTAATAAGTAGTACTAATTAAAAAAATTAAATTATTTGGACTTCCTTCTGTTTCTTATATGCCAAAAAATGCACTGCTTTCAGTAAGTTTATGTACTGGGTTTTTGATACTTCCTATACTAAAATAAACCCGAATTACTTAGTCATTTTTGTATCTTTATGATGTTGGAAGAGCATGATTTACTAATCATACCGTTATAGGATATGGCTTCAGTGTTAGGAATCAAAGTTTCCCAGATTTCTTCCTTTTATCAGGTTAAACTCTTAATTTTGCTGCTCTGTGTAAGTATATGAAAAGCAGTTAAATGTGGGGTGTTGTTTTTTTAACCCATATACTGCAGGGGCAAAAGGACCTATAATAGATGCTGTTGCACCATTAGAATTTCTTGACAATACAGCTTATTTTATACAACAAACTAGCATGAACTTTTGACAAAAGAAGGCAGATTTCCACAAAATTATATGTATGGGGTTATTTTTGCCAGTAATTAACAGGACAACGCTTTGCTGTAAGTGAAGCTGTAGAGGATAGTGTCTGCCAAGAACTATGTCCTACCATGTATTTAAATATTTTTACAATGCACAGCTTTAATTACATTGAGTTTATTGTGCTATATAATTTCCGGTTTGCAGAGGACACAAGTACACTTGGTGTGCTGCAGGCATTACACAGTCAGGGAGGCTGCATAGTAGAGGACGTATTTTGGCATGAGTGCTTTCCAGAAACTGGGAAACCTTTGATTAGAGAAGGTCATAGTCTGACCAAAGAACTGCTTTGCAGAGGTGGATATACACATCTTCATCTGCAGTTTCAGCACTGATGGAGGTAGGCAAATACAGAGGTATAACGCCTTTAACTCAAATACACGTTCCCTGACAGCTCCCAAAGGCATTCAGGTGAAACATGCTATTCTTGCTCTGAATTAGATTATGTTTAGAAGGAAATCTAATTTCCAAAATCCTTTTAAAATGGGAGAGGATAAAAGGTATCCCAAACAACTTTGCTAGAGCGAGTAAGACTTTTGAGCTACTGAAATGAGACAAGTATTGAAATAGGAAAAACTCAGATCAGATGGGTTTGGTTGTTTTATCTTTGGTTTTGTCTATTAAACTGTCTAATTAAAGATGCAGCACTGCCATTCAAAGAGAAGAAATGTGAATGACGAGTGTGTGATTAGTTCTAAATTAACAAACATCAGGAGAATTTTTTGGCTCAAAAATCTGTTCGGTGAGATGTGGTGGCAGGAGGTCAGGCTGTCATTATTTTCAGAATCATAGAATGGTTTGGGTTGGAAGGGACCTTAAAGATCATCTAGTTCCAACCCCCCTGCCATGGGCAGGGACATCTCCCACTAGACCAGGTTGCTCAAAGCCCTGTCCAACCTGGCCTTGAACACCTCCAGGGATGGGGCAGCCACAACTTCCCTGGGCAACCTGTGCCAGTGCCTCACCACCCTCACAGTAAAGAATTTGTTCCTAATATCTAATCTAAATATCTCTTCTTGCAGTCTGAAGCCATTACCCCTCATCTTATCACTACATGCCCTTGTAGAAAGACCCTTCCCATCTTTCTTGTAGGTGCCCTTCAGATACTGGAAAGTATCTGTATGCTATAGAGTGATGGTACACCACGACTACAAAACTACTCTCTGATGGGCCTTTCAGAGTAAAGTGATGTGGAAGTTAAACACCTAAGTAACACCTAAATTACACTTGTATTCTCTGTTTGTATATTTAGAAGATATATATATTTAGATTTAGAAACTGCACTAGAGGCGTTTACTGACAAAATGTGCTGTGCATGAAGTCAGGCATGTTTTTCTCTGTTTTTCTGTAAGGCAGGATTAAGAAAGTCACAGATTTTGGAAGGCAGCATGGGTACTTTGGCTGCCTTTGGGTATACTTTTTAACAGGTTTGATCTGAATCCCGTATGGACCAGCTGAACTCTGGGACTGGAAGCTCTGAAGAGAGGCCATTTAGCTTTATCACAAATGGTGGCATCAACAATTGTGGGACTTACTCCCACAAACTGAGATCATAGAATCATAGAATGGTTTAGGTTGGAAAGGACCTTGAAGTTCATCGAGTTCCAACCCCCCTGCCATAGGCAGGGACACCTCCCACTAGACCAGGTTGCCCAAGGCCACGTCCAGCCTGGCCTTGAACGCCTCCAGGGATGGGGCCTCAACAACCTCTCTGGGCAACCTGTTCCAGTGCCTCACCACCCTCAAAGCGAAAAACTTCTTCCTAATGTTCAATCTAAATCTCCCTCTTCCAGTTTGAAGCCATTCCCCCTCATCCTATCACTACATGCCCTAGTAAAAAGTCCTTCCCCAGCTCTCCTGTAGGCCCTCTTTAGGTACTGGAAAGCTGCAATAAGATCTCCCCGGAGCCTTCTCTTCTCCAGGCTGAACTGCCCCAACTCTTTCAGCCTCTCCTCATAGGAGAGATGCTCCAGCCCTCAGATCATCCTCGTGGCTCTCCTCTGGACATGCTCCAGCAGGTCCACGTCCTTCTTCTGTTGGGGACTCCAGAGCTGGATGCAGTACTCCAGGTGGGGTCTCACGAGAGCAGAGTAGAGGGGAAGAATCAGGAGCTGTTTGCATGATTGAGGAGGGTTAGATACTGAAGTAATTCCTAGTTACATTAAAGGCCCACCTTCTGATAAAATTAAGTCGTCTTGCTGCAAAACAACTACAGAGTTGTGCTTATTGAGGTTGGGTTTTTTTGTTCTGCGGTGTCTGCTGTTGACAAAAATGGTTTCTCTGTTCCACTAGGCTGGGCTACAATAATCTTGCAGGTCCACTGCTAGGAAGCTGCCAGGTAAGGACATATGGTTAGTCCTTTGCGTGAGTCTAGGAGGTGTTCGAGAGCAGTCTGCAGGGATTGGTTGCTTACTGTTGGCACTACAACAGCAGCTTGTCCATGTGTTTCACAAGTCTTGTTTTTAATACTCTTCCATTAGCAAAACTTCTTTTTGTTGTATGGAGGTGTAATAGCTATGGAATATTTACAGAATAAGTTCCTTTGGAACAGAAGGAAAGGTCTATAAGTGCATACTATACCCGAAAATCTACAGTATGCAAAGGCAGATGGCTTGGGCACTATTCTTGTCAGAGAGAAAGATACAGAGAACAGCATGATAACATGCTCAATGTGTACTTGGTGATGAAGAGACCTGAAGGTTAATGTCTTTGGCATCACGTCCTGGTCTCTCTCAGCTATCTGTAAACCAATTTATGTGCCTTCTCTATGTACCTTAAGGTAAAATCATAGGATAAACTCGCATGTATGCAGACTGTTTGCTTGAAATAGCTTCCTGTTTGCAGTAGGAGATAAAAGTAGTCTTAAAGCCATAAAATTTTCAAAGTAATTAGCCATCATCAAAATAAAAATGTTCCACCTAATGCAATTTGTTGTGTTTCTATCCATCTATTGTGTATGACCATCCACACTAGAAATATTATATTGGATACTTAAATATTTATTATAATATTTATTATAGTGATTTAATATTATACTCTAATATCCTAAACCTAACAATTTATTTCAATATTGATTCAAACAGCTGTCGTTCAGAATCAAAGCCTGCCTGGCCACCAGTCCTGATATATTCTCAAACAGTGCTGCTCATACAGAACCCGCTTTCTAGCTCGTACAAACCTAAAGAAGTGGATGCATCCTCAAGTGTTTGCAATTATGTGCTCCGAAAATACTGACTTAATGTTGAACAAATAACCATTCCTACTTTTATTCATGAATGCCTTGAAACTAGCATATGATCAGTAAAAAGCATATTTGTTTCTCCCTGGTTTCAATAGGCCAATGGGTTAAATACTCAGCTTGAATGCACTCCTTGTGCAAGAATTATCATGTTGGTTGGCCAATACAGGCATTTTTCATCTTGTAATCAAGAGTCACCTTTAGAATATGATTCATAGGCTCATTATTAAGCATGATTGTAAAGATAGGATCAAGGCTTTAAGTTTACAGATATTTTTCAGTGGGAATAATGTGCCAGTGTATGTGTGGGAGCTAATACTTATTTTGTACTAGATTTCATGATAAAATGCTTTTAAAAGGTACTGTAGGAACTGAATGTAGAGCAAAAGTGTTCAGTATTAGCATGTCTTGCATGTTTCTCAGCCTTAGGGTGCTGAAGCAGTAGCTGATTTGTTGTCTTGTTTAGCGGAAGGTCTTTTAAGAGTAATGCAATATTGGTAAAACTCGGAACTTTGCAAGAATAATGCTTTAGAAGAAGAGAAATACTTAGATATCTGAAAAGCTGTTATAAGAAGTGTTACTTTAATTTGAGGGGGAGAAAAGTCTTACCTGTATAAGTAATCTTATACACCCATCTCTTCTTTATATGAAGTGCAGGCAATTAGAAGTTCATGAACTTTCTGAAAATTACGAACAATGTATAAATGGTGTGCAGGAAGAAAAGTTTGACAGAACTGTGTTTGGCAGAAAATTTTTTTATCTTTGTGACCTGGATCATTCATGCTGATAGCCTCCCCCACCCCCAGCCACCCCCCCCAGTTTAAATGTGTTAAACTTGGTGTACATTTCAGTTAAATAATAGTGTTGCATGTGAGAGACTGGAATTTTTGAGAGGTGTTTCAAACTGCTACTCCGGTATGTAGAAGGAGAGCAATGTTATCCCTTTGAAATATGAAAGGATTCACATCCTCAGCTAAAGACAGTTCTAGTGAGCCATGGCTTATTTGGTGTAGGCTGAGCTGACAGAAACCTCTGCTGGTACGGAGATTTGTTGGGAATCGCTGTTCGCATTTTGTTCCCCATATAACTGTGGACTCCTTTGCTTTGGACCTTTTAGCTTTCATTCATTAAGCATGACTTCACCATATATAAGCACATATGTATAGTGTTGTTTAAAAAAACTGTCTCTGCGTGTTGCATTTGTAATAAAAATGTGTATTTTTGTACTAAAAAGAACTTATAACTCAGCCTTTAAAATGGCATACTAAGAAAGTGGTGGTGAAAAAACAATACCAGCAAAAATCCTTAGTGGAGATGTAGTTCATTGTGTCAAAACAGTTCTGCAGAAAGATGTGGAAGCACTGGTGGTTAATCATCTAAAGAATTTTTTGCCGGTATGCTGCATCTGCTCCAGAGATCTCTTAGTTAATTTCATGATAAGTTAATTTCATCCTAATTAACTTAAAAACTTGCCCATCTAAAAGGGTAGAAAATGATTAACAAAGATAGTTCTCTCCTGTTACAGCAACTGATCTTGATGGGTGCAGGTAACAAGCATGTCTTTTGGCATGTTTTTTCTGCATGACTCTCTAAGTAGTGCATGGGAGAACTGCTTCAGTACAGGCTGCTTACATCACTTTGCCATCAAATTGGAGGGTATTTAAAGTGGAGAATATGTTTGTATCTGGTTCTAATGATGCTTTTTATTAATAACTGGTATGTTGGAATACACTATGTGTTAACAGACAGTAGTATTGTACTGGGAATGTTTGCAGCTGCTCTTTAGACCAAGATTAGAAGACAAAGTTATGCTGATAAATTGGAGTAGTGCTCTGTGAGTGCTTGCAAGTGCAAAGTTCTAAATGGGTAAGGAAGGTGTCAAAGTTGAGTATAAAAGGATTATCTGAAAGTACTGGAGCACTACAAGAGGCTTTGGCTCGTTTCATTTTCATTGTAAACCACTAATGAGAGGCTGCAGGAAAGCTGGGCTTCCTTCTGTATGTCTATAGAAGAATGTATTATAAGACAGAAAATTGTTTCCATTGTATTTAGTGCTGGGGAGCTTCAATGTCCAGCTTGGAGCACTATATTTTAAAAATAATTAGTGAAACTGTAGAGAATCCAGAGAAGACCGGCTGAATTAAAAAGGTTGGAAAGTTAGAAAACATTGAAAGAAAAATAGTTATTTTATTAAGGAAGTGGATAACAGAGAATAGTGCTTTTCCATTGTGTTGATGGCTTTTATGCAGGGGGCGGGTATTCTGTCTGCACTGAGAAGGACAAGAAGTTCCTTTTTTATAATCTGCATCAGAACATTAGGTTTCTGGGATATAAGGTAGATCTAAGGAAACTTGAAATTACGGAGATGTGGAGTAACCACTAAAGGCCATGGCAGACATCTTTGGAGAACAGCAGATGATTGTAGTTGGATGGTGCCATAATATAATAGCTCATTGTTGCTGAAAGTGGGAGGACAGGTCTGCTTCTCTTTTTCCTTTTATTCTTCTTACTTTTGCATGTCATAATCTCCTCTTCTGTATTGTCTTTTGGCAGTTTTGGTCTTCTGTGAGCCATTTTTGATCTCGGAGGACCATCGAAAAAAAACTGTGCGGGCTTGTGTCCCCCTGTGTGTTGTCCTCTGTCTTGCCACCACCACTTAAGTTAGGGTTTGTTTTTTTTCCTGTTCTGAGAAATTAATATGGTTTGGAGAGAAGTACACCAGTGCTGATATAACATGAGCAGTGGAAGTGTGTGGCTGTTAGCAGGTAGAGACAGGAATGGGATGACCCTTTTTCATGTTAGTGAGCTGTCATGAAAGCATCTCCTATGGGTAAAGCATATCCTATGTCCAAGATGAAGCAAGGGGATTACATGTTAACTGAGGCCCTTTCCAAACTTTATTGATTTCTGTGACTTGGTAGCAGTTGAGATGTGATAGGCTGAATGTAAGTTATAAGGGGCTCTGAAAATAAAGTAGCTGGTGTTTGAAATAATATAAAGGGTAGTTGAGGGACTCAGAAGGACAGTGTAATTTAAGGCTCACTCTTGCTTCCCCATTGATAGTTCTCTTAGACTAACTGTTTGTGTAACCATCTTGACCTGTTCTTTTGAATTTCTGGTCTAAAAAAAATAACTTATGTGATGTGTTAAACTTGCATCAAGATCTAGGTGAATTAAGCTACCGTTTGTATTCAACTTGAAGAGTAGAAACATTGGGGGAATGAAGGAATGCGTTAGCTTATAGCAGTAGCCACATAAGCCAGATCCATTAGCTCTAAGTCTGTTCAGTTGTGTGCTTGGTAGCCTTTTCCTTATATAAAAACGGAGAGGAAGAGTCATAAAACTGAAAAAACCCACCCTAGTTGTCACTGATACTAGTTCTACAATCAGATGTCTTTGAGAAGAACTTGTTCCGCAGAGGGATCAAGGCTCCAACTACCTATAGGTTTAGTCAAGACTCTGCAGTAGCCGAGTGGAGCTTAGCAAACCTAATTCATGTAAATGGACCTGTTTCGTGAGATTAGAGGAGATGACCTCCAGAGGTTCTGGCCATCATGAATTGTTTTGTAACTCTGTGAGGCTAAGTATGTATAACTTATTTATTCTGCTATGATGATCCAGCAATTCTGGTTATTTTCTTAAATTGAGCTGAACAGAATACCAGCAACTTTTCTTGTCTGAAAGCGTAATGTGATGATGCTTGCAGGATGTAGGGAACAGCTTAAAATTGTCATTTTTTCCAAGGGAAATGTGTCTGATTAGATAAGCAGATAAGAGGAAGGATTGTGGTGTTGGTATATTCAGTTTCTAAACTCCTCTAACTTGTTTATGTGCCGTCATGGTACGCTTACACTTGTGTAATTGTGCCTATAACTGTTTCTGGCTTAATGAGACAAATGTAGCTGAAATTAGAGTATTGTATTTACAATATGTGGCTGGAGCTGCTGAGGCAAAATTTAGCAATATTTGAATGTTAGCCTTTAAAGTGTGATGGGGTACTTGGCAAGTTTAAAGGTAAGAAATTTTTTGGGAAGCAATGTTCTGCTATGTCTTGAGGAATTGATTCTGTAAAGGTAGCGTAGCCAGTCTTGTCATTTCCACAGTATTTGTAACTGTGGAGAACTTTGAATAATCATTATGAATGGTGGATTGAAATGGTAGTTTGGCACTGACCTGTATGTGGGAATTAAGATGAAAAATAGTAATAATAATAATAAAAAAAAAAATCTTGTTTGTCAGTGTGACTTACTTTACCTATTAGTTGTTGAGTTGTGCTTCCCTTATTTTTAACTGCTTCTACTGTTTCATTTATTGATGCTTTGTTTGCTGTTGAGTTTTGGTAGGCAATCCTAATGTTACTCGGAGAAGTCTTCATTGAAGCAGTTGTCCAGCTGAACCCATTTTTATTCTATTTTTCATAAAAGTATCTTAATAGTTTTTTACAATTCTCAAACATAAGAAGTAAAAGTTAGTCAAAGAGTTGCCATAAGAGTAAATCTGGACAGTTACAGATACCTGAGGCAATAATGCTGAGTTCACGGGGTTACTGGTAGAAATTTAAAGTAGTTTGTAAGAATTGCAATTAGAAATTGCAGTTTTAGGTAAGAGAGAGAACATGAGAGTCCTATTTGAATTGGAAGAAAAAGACAAGATGCAACTTGATAAAACAAAAATATAAATTGTTGGCTGTAGAACAAGTTATTCTACATTATATTAAACCTGCCTTCTGCCTCTTTTATCCTGCTTATCTAATATAAATAAGATTAAATCACATTCCTTTTTAAACATGGAAAGCCCTGAACAGAGTGGGTCTTCTCAGATTTCTTTAACTCTTCCATAAATTATTTCCTGAGTCAGTGTATCTAGTTCTTAGAATAAAGTTATATGCAGAGGAAGAATTTTCAACTGGAACTTTTATTGTTAATTATAAGAAATGTGTGGTCCAGATTTCCTTGTCCTGCTCTTGAGGTGGCTTGGGTGAAGCCACTGGAAAACTGCTGTAGAAAACTGCTTCTGCCAAAGCAGTTTGGTACAAATGGGTTTATTCAGAGGAGAAACAGAACTAGATTTAGAACAAATATTGTTTATGGCATATTTTGTTTTAAACTGCAAATGCAGGTATCTTCTGCTACTTCTGAAAACATTGAAGTATCATTAACTTTTCAAATACATGCTGGTTATATAATATCCTTCCGTCATCTTAAATGCCATTTACTGGCTCAGAATGAAGTTTAACATCACTGTCTTTCTAGCTTCATCACTGAAGTGTGCCATTTAGGGTTTCTTTGTTTTGGCATCGGACACATTTGCAGTTACCAAATGTGTCTGAGAAAGAAATAGATTTTTAAAAATTGTCAATTTTGCGTACTTGAGTTTGTGTTCAAAACTACTTTGATTATTGTTTTTACACAGTTTGTTTGGTTCTCTAATGAAAATTACTTATTTACATCCAGGAACTTTCTAATCCTATTTTACATATTTGAATAAGGACATCACCTACAGAAGAGGTGGGAATTATTTAGAAATTTGCCATATGCATGCATTAAGTTATCTGGATTTAAAATGTTAGTTGGAATGTGCATGACCAGATTTGAATGTGTCAGGGTTCACAGTCATCAGAACTGTTAGTCTGTAGAGGTAGATTTTAGTAGATTTTTACAGCCAACCTCTGTATTTTGTTTTTATTTTAGTATTTCTGATTTCTTGTGGTTTTTATAAGTGTCAAATCCTTTCATGGCACAGCTAAATCCTCCAGTGTTTAAATACTGCAGAAGAGTACATGTTAAATGTTCTATAAATGTTTTCAAGGGGTTTTGTTACAGTTCATAAACTTTTCAAATAAAACTGGTATGCATTTGTGAAGTTACTTCAAGTTTTGGGGTTCTTTCTAAATGTTTTTTTTGAAACTGGGTAAAATAAGAATAAGAAATATCTTAAGTGTTTGTTACCTTCATAATCAGTTTGTCAAGGTGAGTGGAAAAAATAACCACTGTAATCCGAAATACTTGTCATCAGCAGCCATTTGAAAAGCTCTTCTCCTTGATACTTCATATTGGACATTTGAAGACAAGGGGCTATCTTGACTCTTCTGTTCAAGGTAGAAAGATGATCTGTTATGGAAATTTGAAGAAAACAATGCAACTAGAAAAAAAAATCTGTTAGAGAGAGATTAGGTAGTTCTGATCTTTCTCAATAAACTTCACACAAACCACCCAGGCTGAAATGAAATTTTTAGTTCAGCAAGTGACAGAATAAAAACTGACCATGGAAAACTTTGCGGCCGCTGCAGTGTGTGCCTAAATTAAGTTTCTGCTTCGTTCGAGATTTGCTGTCAAATGTTCCATTAACTTAACCAGAGTGTCTGTTTGTTTGGTTTTTTTTTTTTGTCAATAACACCTATTTTGCCTGTTGCATAACTGTCCTTCTGGAAAGGAAAGATGTGGCAGGCATGTGTACTTTGCCAGAACCTGTGATGGGACTATTTCAAATCAAGATGAGTACGTAGATCATGTTAGCCATTTTGGGGGGTGGGGAGAAGTTAATCCCGAACCTATAAAATTTCTTTAGAAATAGTAAATTAAACTTTACACCACCACTAGTGCTTGCTGTAACTATTCCTAACACAAAATCAAAGGAGGGATTTTTTTTTATCTAGTGGCAAACTTTCTATCAGCGTAAACCACATCACTTCAGATCATTAACCACTTTGGTGCAAATTTGCTGACTTCTGATCTTTGAAATTTTTCACCAATTTCTTAGTAAGTTGATGGCACGAGTTGCTGCTACACTGTGTGGCATTATGTGGGAAACAGTCACGTCTCTGCTGACCTTCTCATCCACCCCTCGGTAATGCCTTACCTGTGGAACTGTGTAACAGGCGTTTATATTCAACATTTGCAATTTGGTTAAAATTGCTGACCAAATGAGGGAACGCTTCCCATTTATTGCTGTGTTCCAGTGATCAAATATTTGTGTAGAGCAAGAAGTATTAACATAAGAAAATGAGACCCTAACACAGTTGGAAAGTGATATAACTTGGGAGTTTTTGTCTGATTCTGTAAATTGAAATCTAGACAGCTAGAAAAGGGAGTTGAACTTGAGTCTTAGGAGAGCAGACACCTGTATCTTTTTTTGTTTGTTGTTTCAGCTGTTGGGTTAAGTGGAGATACCAAAATCTTCCCCTCTGTGTGTGATTTTCAAAAGTGTAATAAAAATGAAAGTGATTCAGCTTTGAATCTTACATCTTATGGAGAAACTCCTCTCCTGGTGGGGGGGAATAATCCTGTATCAATAGCTTTTTAAATCTTTAGCTCAAGCACTTTGCTAAAATAATTTTGTATGGCCTTAGGTGAAAGGGGAATCGATCATAAGCAAATGTACCCTCTTGAGTAGAATTATCTTAAGTGTAGGCACTGTCCTATGTTCCACCATTGGTGATTAGCCACAAGTGTTCCCTCGTGCAAGTGGAATGTCAGTCACTAGCATATTACCTCTTCAGTTTGAAAGCTAATCCATATGCTAAATGGATTGTGTTCTATTGAATTCCTGTATGTGGACATAATTTCATAAGAATAATTACTCATCTCATTCAAGAAATGTTTTCTATTTCTATTTAAAAAAGAAACAGCTTTGCTATGTGTTTTGGCTTCAGTTATAAGTTTACCAATTAAGTAACTTGAGCTGATGCATACTTGGCTTATCCTTTGGATCCATCAATATGTATTTAAATTCTAATAATAATTTTTGGCTTTCATCCTGTTAAGAAAAGATGAAGTGTTAAGGCAAATGAGAGCTTTCTGACAACTTCATAGAGTTTGTTGGGTAACTTCACTTCTCCTCCTGGCATGCTGAACTTCTGGTAGTTTGTATTTTTAGAGTAGATTCTGACTATTCTGGAAGAGTAGGGTATTAGGATTTTTTTTGTGAAAGCTTTAATTTGTGTGTGATTATATATGTATCCCTTTTATCATAGTATTTTTCTTTTCTGGACATTGAGTTTATCTGAGATAAAGCAGCGTATGCTATCTGAAAAGTGTGTGTTCTATTCAGAATTACCTTTAAGCTTTGACAATACCTCATGGTACAGCAGAGATGTGTAATGTACGCATCTGCCCATAGGTCATGATACAAAGAGATTAGCTATTTGCTTAATTTAATAGGGTGGTGCTTTAATAATCTTTAAAAAAAGTAATCAAAGAACTATTCATATATAGGACTTGTTATTGGGCATAGCTGAGTAAATGTGTTTGTGGAAGATCACAGAATAAATTGGAGACTCCTGTTGGACCTGGAGCTAAATATGTGCATATTTTGAATATATAAGCTCAGGCTGTTAACGTGTGGTTTACTTGATTGATCATCCATGGTCCCTTTTGTATATTGATTTTATATTGGCTTGGGAGAAATCAAATACTTGTTTAATGTGGTGAAGGTGTACATGCCTCTCTTTAATCATGCCTTGTACTTCCAGTGGTTGTTAGTTTCTAAAATTAAAACATACATTAAGGCAAATTTTGCCCCTTTTGTTGTTCAGATGGCCATTTCCGTATTGAATCTTGCACTGAGTTGCAATGCTGCATTTGTGACACCAATTTCTGGACCGTGGGTGGATGTCAAACACAGGCTTGACTCCTGTAAGAAACTCTTCTGGGGGGACACTGAGTTTTTGGAACAGTAGTACCTCTAGCAGAGATCGGAAGAAAACAATGTCGTCCAAGCAAAGCAGCTCACACGTTGGGTAGCTTCAGTGTGGCAGCTGGATCCTTTAAACAGGAGCAGTAGTAAACCGATCTGCTTTTCTTGTGGAGCTCCTTTTGAGCTCTGTTTTTTAAATATCTTTTAAAAAAAAAAAAAATCAGGCTAATTCTTACAATGCAAACTTTCTGAGTTTCTGGCAGGACCTGGGACTTATTTTATTTTCTAATTGTAGTTAGTCTAAATATGGTGTATGAGCTGCTTCCCAGGGTTGTAGTGTTTGTTTCCTAATCATTTTCCAGTCAACTTCATAAAACTGCAATATCCACATACATATGTGAATGAAGAGCAAAGTGCTCTTATTCTGAAGATTTTTTTTGATCCTGTTTTAGAATAAATTTAGCCAGTCTGGAAGAACTATGTATTTTTGTTTCACTTTTTTTCATCAACACTGGGGCAATGAGCTCCTTCATTGCAACTGTCACTTGGAGATGCTGTTGTACAGATCACTTACTCTGCTGTGCCTTCCCAACTTAAGAAGTCAGTATGTAGTCTAGAATAATTTCTATCCCCAAGTAATTTCCACACAAGCCTTTGAAAAAAAACCTCATTTTGCAGCAGTTTTTCTTGGGCAAGCTCAGCTGCTGAATCTTGCACCAGAATCGTGTTATGTTTTTAGTTGTTTTAGCAAACTTGAATTCAGATTCAATGAGATGTAGGAAATGGGCAGGTCACTTACTGGGCAGAGCAGTTCAGCACTTACAAACTTTTTGGTGTTCGGCTAACTTATATGAGGGGTTGATTTTGTCTGTATCCGAAGGAATATGTAAATAAAGAATTAACTAACTGGGATGTCATCCACCTTATTCTCCCTTTATGATTTTGGTGGGGTGTTTTACTGAAGTATGTAATGTGTTTAATTGTTGGCACTGTGTGTGCCTACTAATGTTGAATGATCAATATTTCAGTTACCTGCTTACTGGATGGATACTGTCTTTCGCAGTATAAAAACAAAACAAAACAAAAAACATAACAAAACAAACCCTGCCTGTCAGCATGTTGGAGGATATCACCACTTAAGCATTCACTCTAGATAACATCTTTGGTATAATAGATGAAAAAGCAGTAGTTAGCAAGATGGGAATCTGTCACAGTTGCTTGACCTATTTTGGAGTGACTAGAGATGTGAGGCACATTTTCTGGCCTGGACAATCTGGTTCTGATAAATATTTTCAGGTTGATACTTATGAATAGGAACGTTGTTTAAAATGATAGATGCGGCTAAACCATTGGAAATAATCAGCACATGAAGTGCGTCATTCTGGCTTATGTTTGGTTTACTATTGAAGTTATTGCAAGTGATACAGTTTGACTTGAAAAAGGGTCCACCAACTCAAAGTTTTATGATCTTACTGCAAATTAATATGGGTAAAATTCTGGGAAGAAATTCATAAAATGCATTCAGCTTACCTGATGGTTCTTTTTGTGGGGAAGTAAACTAGTTTTTCATAGCTTTGTCTTAGCAGGCTGCTTAGTGCAGAATGAGGTTCTGCACAAGGAGTTAGGTCACCGGCATGTGTTAAAAGCACATGTGTTCTCTAGGATAATTTGTGGCAGATGCCTTTGTTACTATCTAGCCTGGCTGCCTCCTGTTTGCCATGGGTGAAGAATCTTATGATCACTTACCATGGGCTGGCTAATCCACATCTACATGTCTAGTGTGGTTAGATGCTGTACTTCAAATCAACATCTTAGCCTCGTAGTAGCTGCTTTGTGTACATGATTGCTTCTTGTTTCTTGGTTATGAATCTTCAGAGTATGAGTACTTCAGCAGGATTAGGCAATACAATGTCTTTGATACAGATGCAATTGCAAATCTTCAATGTTACCGAAATGTCTGTAGACCAGACCTTTGTTATAATTTCTTGTGAAATCTTTGCTGCTTTGAAAAAAAACATAAACCCAAATAGACCTGAATTATGTGAAAGTCATTTAGCAGTAAAAATGCTAACTGTTATAACAAAAATATGGTTTAGTAACTTCTATTTAAAAATAAAGAACTGTTTTCTAGAAAAATCTAGTTTTGACATCTCTGCTGAAATTTGGTGTATGATTTAGTGTAGGTAAGTGAATGGAGTTCTTCAAAACATAAGTATTATCACTTAAATAGGTCTACAGTTTTGAAATCTTTAGAAAAGTACTCCTGTTGGACTACTGTTTTGGACTTTAACTTGCTTTGTAAGTCACTTCTCTGTTTTTGCCTGTCTCCATTTTCTAATTCTCTTTCTATAGACAGTACCTAAAATTGTAGATTACTTCAGGTTGGAACGGACCTCAAAAAGTCCTGTAATCAACCTCCTGTTTAAACCATGACAAACTTTAAAAGATCTTGCTGCTTATGGGCTCTAGTCCCTGACCACTTTCGTTGTGAAGATTTTTAATTTCTTCATCTGATAAGAATTTCCCGTGTTGCAGCATGTCTGCTGCCTCTCATCCTTTTGCTGTGAACTTCTAAGAAACATCCGACTGTGAAGATAGCGTTATATTCCCCCTCCCTGCCTTTACCCTTCTGTTCTGCAGATGGAATGAACCCACCTGCTTCAACTGCTTCTTGTGCATCATGTGCTCTAAGCCCTGGCTGTCCTGATGGCCTTTCCCTGGGCTGTCTCCAGCTATGTCCATGCCTATGACTGTGCATTCATTGCTGTCTAAGCTTCCCTCACACAACTCTCCCAGCCAGCTGCAAGCTCAACTCAAAATTCGTGTTGCTATCTGCTGCCTTCTTTGAAACAATGCTCAGCATTTATTATTTAATATCTTTATGCTCTGTGTCTTATGCTGTGGAAGTTGTAGCAGCTTTTAGAGTTGGGAAGGTGGTTTGTACTTCTCAGGAGTTTCTTTTTCAGCTGGGAGGTGTTGTGGGCATTAGCGCAGAAGATGAATAGAGACAGTGACTTTCCTTTCTGTGGTATTGATGGGGGTAAGTAGTCAATCCTCCTCCTTCTCTCCTATGACAAGATGTTCAAAGATGAAACAGTCATCACAGTTTCGCTAAGGGTTGTCTTTTTTTTCTTGATATTTTTGTTTGTTTGTATCTTTTTTTTTTTTGTTCTTTTTCTAAGGTTTAAGCTATTCCCCTTAGTGCCTTGCCCTTTGGTTGTATACCTGGCGGTTGTATTGCTCATACCATAGCCAGTAACTAGCAGTCTTGAGATGTGTTGCTTTTGGGCACTTAGGTTTCAAAATACATAGCTAGTATTTTCATAGGTGGGTGTGAGACGAGCTGTGTAAGGTGTAGGATGTGAAAATAATTATATATTTGTTCCTCTCCCTTAATGAAGGGTGTCTGTGGGAGTGGGATAAATAAGCAAGACGCAGGCAGTGCAGTGGTGTGGCGTGCAGGGTACTGTCCTCTCTTCTGCTGCGTCTGTACTATGCTGCTTATGCCACAGCACAAAAATTGCTGATCTAATTTGGATTTAACTGTACAAATATTTCTTTACCTAATTAGCATTGCTTATGTGAATACTTTGAAAGAAGCTTTTAGATGTAACTTTTCCGAAATGTATATGATGTAGGCGCTTTGGGGTATTGGGACATAGCAGATTATTAAGCATGTGTGTTGTTCAACCTGCATTTGGTAGAGAAAGAAACTTTGTGTTTTGCTAAACTTAGCTTGTAGTAACTGTGGTATTGCAGTACCTTTTTCCCTTGTTTGCATTTGCAAATTTACTTCCTTCCATTCAAGGGTAGACTTGCCTGTGTACTTCTGTTCCTGCCTATGTTTTCTCCCAGTTGGCTACTAGTTCTCCTTCCTGATGTGCCGGCCCTCTCTCCCGCCACCCCCCACGTTCATTCATATGCTTTTCACATAAACACTCATCAGTTCTGTGAGGGATGACTTTCTGCTGGGTTACAGAGCCTGTTTTCTTTTACACACTGCAACAGATACCAAAACATGATTTGAAAGTCCAGTGGCATTTCAGAAAACATTTCTTCCAGCAGAAAATATCATCTAGAATTAATATTACTTTTTTAGTAATTTTAGTTAGTGGATTTTCAAGTGGCACCTCTTTCTTTGTTACTGTTGATTAGTTGGTAAATGTTGCGTTTAAGAATAGAAGTTCTCACTTTCTAATATGCACTTGCACCTCTTATGCCAAAATATATGACTTGACATCCTGTGATGCGTATACCTTTGTATTTAATGTGCGTTCCTGCCAGATAGCCTCGCACAAAACTGCTTGTGTTATTACTTAGGTGGGAAGACCTGAAGATCAAGAAGCTGCAGGGCTTGGTTTTAATGATCCAGCTCAGAGCATGTCTCTTGCTGAGTAATATCCTAGCATTGTCTTAACAGCCCCAAATCATCATCCAATAATAGATAACCATGACTTAAAAATGAGGTCATGAATGCCTGTAGTCATCAGAGTTTTACTTGTAGATAAAGGAATGGCTAATCTCTCCATCTCACTACATTCTGAATGTGGAAATCATTTCCTGCTTGCTTCCTTTAATACTTAAACTTGTAAGTAGCAGCTTTTTCAGTTCTGACCGTACTAGTTCTGAGTTTGTGCTAGCCATGCTTACCTGCTTCTCTGGCTGAAGGAGGGTCCTGTCTTTCAGGAGTGCTTCATGATGACTGATTATTCATAACACGATATAAAACTGTCTTCAAAGGTGAAACGTTTGCCCTGAGATTACACGGATGTTTCCAGTTAGTCTTCGTAGCCCATAGAAGGCAGGCACAGGGCTTACTCAAGTCTTGATCCTTATTAAGCTATGGATTTTGGTAGGGCTGGCAGTTTGAGTGAAAATTACTGTTTTATTTTCAGGGTGGTATTAGTAGTAAAATGTCATCAGTGCTAGTTGCATTAAGTTAAGCTTCATACTAAATGCTAGCAAGCTGTGTTATATCCCTTTTGGATGTTAATATAGTTGCTCCTGTTGTATTTGTCACTGTAGCGTCTTGATCTTAAGTCATTACTTCCTTCATTGGCACTTACAAGTAAATTACTGGATTATTACATATTATTATATTGGTTGTATTGTAAGTATGGCTCCTTGTGGTTATACAGTTATGACAGTAGCACATCTAGAAGAAAGATAGGGTAGGTTTTTTAACTATTAGAAGAGTCTAGGTCTTGTCTACTAGAAGACCAGGTTGAACAAGAATTGGCTAGCTTTGTTTTAGCTAGCCAACCTCAGGTTTTGCTGTGCTCCTAACTGTCTTTTCAGTTACCAACCCACTTTGTTTTAACTAAATTCATCTGTCAGCTTCTGGCATTGTAGCTAGAGGGTCATTTTTTTCATTTAATGTTTTCTCTGCCCTTTTGAAGGTGTTGATTGCATTGTATCAAGAGCAAGTAGTATTGGAATCTTTTATTATTCACATTGCGCCAATGTCTAGAAGGGCTTACTGGTCCATTAAGAGGCCAGAAATCTGAGGTTACAGTTAATTTTAGTCATAATCTTCCAGTAAAACTTGATTAAATGGTAGCATGTAAGCATTATTTTGCTATTTAATGCTTTGGATGTTTGAAAGCTGCAAGTTGTTAGTCAGAGATAGTATAAGTCATTATGGTACTTCTATTCCAGGACCTTCTAAGGCAACTGTAAAAGCAATTGAGGACCTGGAATCTTTGCAGTGAGCAGAGTGGAATTTGTATTACAGAGTTCTGGTATATTAGTGCCACGGTGCTTTTCAAGAAGTTACTTATTTTACTGGAAAGCCCCCCAGTTTTCATAGAAAATATTACTATGTAAAGTGAATGTAAAGTGAATGTACTGATTTTTTTTTTTTTTATGTTATTGATCTTCCTTCACGGAACTCATAACAGCAACAAAAACTTCTGTATTGCAGACTTAATCCAGTGCACGAATGAGATGAATGTGAACATCCCACAACTGGCAGACAGTTTGTTTGAAAGAACGACCAACAGTAGCTGGGTAGTGGTCTTCAAATCTCTCATCACAACCCATCATCTAATGGTGTATGGAAATGAGGTATGTCTGAGAACAGTTGCAGCACTTCATTCCTATAAATATCACTAAATGCTTCCACTAATTATTTTTGTAAGAAAATTTTTATTTTTACCTTTTCGTGTCTAACTCTGCATGAACACAGGTCTCATTATATGTTCGTCTACTTAGTTTGTTTCTACTTTTAAAGTTTGTAATTCTAGAGTCAAAACTAAGTGTCCTGAATGCTGGAGGTACCTTTTTCTGTGGTATTATTCTAATAATAAAAAAAAAACCAAAGAAACAAAACCAAAGGAAATTATCTTGAATGGGGTTCTGAAGGCTGAAAATGGAAGCATTTTTAGATTCAAGCTCTTGCTAATCCACATGGTCTCTTCTCCCTGGTAACTTGATTCTGAACTGGTTTCCACCATCACCCCCCTAACCTTTTGCAGTGAAGACAAATATGTGCCTGTGAGCTGGCTTTGAGTGTGAGCATCTAAATAACACCAAATACTGTAGAACAATTAAACCAACAACTGTCAATTTACACAAAAAGCAATAAGCTTGTTTTGTTCCAGACCTTGAATTCCTGTGGGGCCTTATTTTTTCTAAATACCAAGCCAAGCATAGCAGCAGCTTGAATTTTCTGCATTTAAAAAAACAAAAGTATATTTTTAAGGCTTTCTTAGAAAGTGTTTGTAAACATTCCTTATTACTGCAAATGGTCAGTATGATGTAAGTTGTATGAATTTTGGAATTAAGAGGAATTAATTCTAGCTTTAGACAATTACAAGTAGAATTTTGTAGAGAGGACCAAAATTTTTCATTTCAGGCTGCGTTCAGAGTTCTTACAGGTTGTGTAACTGCTTCCTCCGGCTGACTGCCTGGGTTGTGGAGGGGCTTAAGTCTTTTGTTTTGTTGTTTGGTTTGGGTTTTGTTTGTGGGTTTTCTTTTTTTTTTTTTTAAATATATATACATTGGTTTCACTCTGCAGCTAACCTGCAAGAATTTCTGGTCTTGGTGAAAATCTATTCTTTGAAGCTAAGTAAGCCACAAGAGGGCAAACTTCTCATGTTGACTTTAGGCGTTATCACTGGGATAATTGATACTTCCCAAAATAGAGTCTATACACTTGCTGTGCTTGCATTTTCTCATTCGTATACATTCTAAACTGATAGCAATACACTTCATAGTAATGAAAGGTATTTCATGGGACCGCTGTCTGAAATACTTTCCGTTTTAAGAATGAAACTGCCAAACAAATTTTACTTGCCAAATGTGTTACAAAAGTAATGAGGGCAAGATTGCTGCTCAAGATAAACTTTTCTCAGCTAGAAATAATACTTAAACAATGAACATGGAAATCAAGTGGTTTTGAAAGTGTCTAGAAATTTATAGAGAATCTGTAAATCCCTTTGTAAAAAAAACCCTGAAAAGTGTTTGGTCCTCCAGATTTTGCTTAATTCATTTATAGCTAAATACTGTTTGTCTTTACTATTCTCCGGTCTTTTTTTGACGTAACTTACGTATTTATGCTAATGAAAATAATTCAGTAGTATATGTTACACTAATCAGAACTATTTTTTCCTCTGTCAAAATGTTATTGCAAGTGAGTGATTGTTTTATTTTTGTAGCAGCTCTCTATACAGTGGTTCATAAGACAAAATTATTTTTCCTACTAAATTAAGATGTGGTGCCATGATCTGAAATGTGTCTTTACAAGATGAAAATAGCGTCACTCATTTTGTGAAACGTAATGTGGAATTATGGTGTAACTAATGAGAGGTATTAAGTGTGATACTCAATGTTTCATATGGATTCTTATGTTTACTTAAGGTTTGATTTGTAAGCAAACTAACCTTTGTATCGCTTTACTTTCATTTTTAAGCTAAGTACCATTACAATTGTTTGCTGAGCAAAGATGCCTTGGCTAATTGGTAAAATGAAATCAACTGTTATAAAATTGAAGTTAGTGAAACAATTGTGAGCATGTAAAATGAGAACGTATTTGGGGGGATTTTTTCAGAAGTTTCCAGTTCCATATTCTGTCTTAAAAGAAACAAAGTCTTTCCGTCAGAGGCCTTCATGCCATATCTACGTGACTGATTTGTTCACAGATATTTTCATTAAAAACATAACTAGCTTCATTTAAAAATCTATCTCGGGTTTTTGTAATAGTTTCCCGATTTGAAATCAGTCTTAAAGTTAAAAGGTGAAATTCATAAGCTGGATAAAAAGTTTCTAGTACTGTTACCTCACTTCCAGCTCATTGGTAATATGGTAAAAGCATTCAAATTTTTCCTTTCATCTAGCGTTTTATCCAGTATCTGGCGTCCAGAAACACATTGTTTAATTTGAGCAATTTCCTAGACAAAAGTGGATTGCAAGGTAAGGCATCTTTTTTCGTTAAAAGTAGTGTACTAGGGGACATTAAATACAGCTTGGTAATGCTAATGGACCATGTAATTTAAGAAGTCATTTTTCTGTCTGTTTTACCCCAGACTGCATTTCTTAGTTTAAAATGCTTTTGTGGCATGGTAGAAGCTGTCTGCTGGAGGAATTTGTTGCATCTTTTAGGAAAGGCTTACTTTGAAATGCTTCTAATTCTCTTAGCTAAACAGATCTGACTTAGTATTTCTCCCGTTTCTGAAGAGATTTCTCCATTTGAAGAGGTATATTTTGATTAGTAAGTTAAATTTCAAAAAATGCATCATACGTACATCAGATACAGCATGTCAGTGACACAAGAACCGTGTCTAAAAATAAAAATTTACATTAACTTTTTGGGAAATTGTTCAAAGACCATTACATCTATCTTTGAGACTAATTCTATGGGCAAATAAATTTCTCTCTGGTTCAGACTTTTCAACTGAAATACCCTTCCAAACTGTTACGCTGCAGTTCATTGCAGTTCTGATCATACATGTAGCTGTTGTATTGTTTTTTTTTTTCTCCTGAAGTGGTTTCTTACATTCTGCATTAATTTTTATATAGCTGCTTCTAATTTTTGCCACAAGTATACTAAAGGAGGCACACAGAGTGGTTTCCTGGGGACAGAAACCTTCTCGTTGATAACCAGGGGTCTACCAAATTGTCTCATTTTATTCAGTCTTAAGTTCCATGGTCTCGGTATAGATTATGAACAGATCTTTTTCTTGATCTGTATCTTTAGACTGACAGTTATCAAAATATTTCCTATCGCCACTGTCTTAACATAGAAAAAATTCTGTCATGTCTTAATGTTTCCTTCAATGCCTTTTTCCTTTTCTATTGACTTGTAAATGAGCGTGTTGTGGAGTTGATGCAAACATCTTCGTAATCGCATTGTGTAATCTTTTTGGTCATAATTTCTGTCATAGTATGAGAGAACTTGCATAAAAATACTTTGGTTTGCTTTTGGAAGTCATTTCCCTAGGAAGTGAAATACAAACTTCCATGTAGTTTAGGTCTTCTAGATATTTGCAGTATTATCTGTTTGATTTCCATGGTGAATACAATGACACACATAGTTCTTCATAACACAGATTAACTATAAAAAAAATCAGGCAAAAATATAACGAAGCTGTCTTGCATTAATATGTTGCACTTTAAATAAAGTAAGGTTCTTGTTCTTTAACTGACTAGATAAGTAATAAGATTCTGAAACTTGTTTTTTAGGCTATGACATGTCAACATTTATCAGGCGGTATAGTAGATATCTGAATGAAAAGGCAGTTTCCTACAGACAAGTGGCTTTTGACTTCACGAAAGTAAAAAGAGGGTAAGGACTGTATTTTTGTTTTGCTTGTCTTCAGGTTTTTTTTCTTATGTCCTGTAACTCAAGTGGATAATATTAATGTTGGCTCCAGCTTAGTAAAGACAGTAGTGTGTGCTTTTCTCAGTTGAGTACCTCCCATGATGCATAAAGGCTGAACTGCCCAGTTATGTATATCGCAAAAATGTTTTGCTTCAGTTGCTTTAATTTTGCTTCTTTATATTAAACTGTTAATGTTTAAAGAAATGAGAAATAGCATGCATCAAAGTATATGTCAAAAAAAGTAGAAGTTTGGACAAATCTTGCACAACACATCACAAGTTACTTTGTCTTGCATGTAGTGTAGGGGACTGTACCATTTACTTGTATTTCTAGCTCTGGAATGTTTAAATGACAGGTGTTTTGTGAAACACATTTCAGTCCTCCCTGGTGTTTCTCTGTTCTTGCCCCAAAATGTCTGTATGCAGTTTATCACTTTTGTAAAGGTAGTGCAATTCATACTTTTAACAGAACGTTGTAGTAAATGCTATTTGAGTTTGTCTACAGGAATTAATTTTTCCCTGGAAAGTGAGCTTCTTTGAGAGAGATCGGTTCTTGGAGACTAGGTACATGTTTACATGTAAAATAATACAGTGCAGAGCACCAGTATTTGGGTAAATTGCATGTTATAGTAAATGATGGAATTAATCTGGAGATCTCTATTGGGAAGGCAGGAGAGGATATACTGGTCACAGCTGAAAGTCTTTCCATCTTTGTCCATTACCTCTGTATGCAGAGGTTTTTAAGGTTTAATAATTTTAGTTTTACATTTGGGCGTCCTTTATCATCCAAACACAGGATAACTTGATAATTAAAAGTTAATTCTTAACTAACCCACAAAAATCTCAACCTAAAACTGGTAAATAAGTTAACTGCAGTAGTGGGCTGCCTAATGTTATCTTTCATCTGAAACTGGCCTGAGAAGACTGGCCAAATCCTTTATGCCTCTGCTAATACTGTACAGTCCACTTGGTTTTGAGATGTGATGGTGAAGTAAAAGGGGAGCGCTTGGGATTCTTTCACTGTTTCTGTCTGAAGAGATGGTTGGAGTCCCAACAACATAAAACACTTAGTCTTTTCCATGTATAGGGTATGTGTGTCGTCAGAGACACATATCTACAACACTGGAGTTACACGGTTGCTTTATAATCAGGTGTTTTAGGCCAAAAGAGGTGAATTATTTAGCCCACAACATCTGTAAGCCAGCAGGAATAACTGTTGTGGTGGCAGCAATCTACCTTTTCCACACCTCAGTTTTTCTCAGGGGCTCTACACCCGTGCCCTGCCGTGTTTAGGTTTGTTCCAGTTGCCGTTCACTGTAAGGAGGGAGTACACAGCACGAGTAGAAAGCTGGAAGCAGCGTGCTCCCGATTGCTTTCCAGCCTGGAGAACAGCCACAGCCTTTTCTGTGCAGATGCACTGTGAGATTTGCACTTGCAGGAAACGTTTGGTTTGCTGTGTGCATGCTGATGAACTGTAAGGCTGTCCGATTTGTCTTACAGAAAGCAGTTGTTTCTTGTCACTGAGGTGATTTAATCTCTTTCTTAGTTGTTGCTTTTCTTGAATATATTTGGTCTTAGTCTATTTAATGTGGACAATTAATGAATGTTGGTAGTCAGCCATTAAAAAAGTGTCATGTAGTCTCTAATCTTTCTGAAAAAGCTTGAAAAATATATTGCCATATTACTCTTTCTTACTACTTTTAGTTGAAAAGAAAATAATCCAAACAATAATCGGGTGATTGGAAAAAGCGTAGGTAAAAATTTGTTTCAAAAATAACCTTCAGAGCATTTTTTTTGATGACCTGATGCATTGTAGCTCTACTGTGTTTCTGAGCACTATCAGTTTCATTTCCTCTGAATAAAAATTAGTCTTTGATTCATATGTTGGCTGTATAAAAGTTGTTGCTTTTGTGCATTGCAGTTATTACAGTTGTATTGGCTAGACAGCATTCCTAAGCATCAAAATGCTTGCTTTGAATGGCCGTGATTTAAATGTTTTTTCTGACCTATTTTAATTTTCTGCGTTCTATTTCTCACTAACAATTGCCTTCAAAATTCAGGTGAAGGATTTTCTTTTGTTTTGTACAACAGGGCTGATGGAGTGATGAGAACAATGAGCACAGAAAAACTCCTAAAAACTGTACCAATTATACAAAATCAAATGGATGCACTTCTTGACTTCAATGTAAGTTTAGTGGCATGTACGTGTCTAACATACTGGCTCTGTACAAACCTGCTCAAGCTTGTAAAATAGGGCAAGATTAAAGGTCTTGAACTTAGTTCCATGTTCGTCCTGTTGTGTCCATGTTATCTCCACATCTTGGAGTACAAATCATTTTGGTCATTGATATACTCCCAAGAAACCACAAAAAATAAATACAGTGCTCACTGGAGAGAATGCTTCGTGCTGTATTAATGTTGTTTATTGTGTACATTGTGTAAGAATTGTTTGTTCATTTAAAAGTTGATTATTTCTGCCTTCTGTCTTTTAGTTATGTTAGTTAACATTGACATTAGTTAATAAAAATGTCTGCCAAAATTATTTGATTTAATCTGTGCCGAGAGATCCTGTGTTGATTTGCTATGCTGCTACTTTCCACTAATAGCCAGTGAGATGACTGGAAAGCATGCCTTGGGATAGAGTACCGGAGTTCAACTAGAAGTTTTTCAATAAGGGATCAATTCAGTTAAATTAACTTTTTTTTCTGATCTTCCTAGGTCAATAGCAATGAACTTACAAATGGTGTAATTAATGCTGCCTTCATGCTTCTCTTCAAAGATGCCATTAGACTGTTCGCTGCATATAACGAAGGGATTATTAACCTCTTGGGTAAATATAATTGCTTTCTGCAATGCTAAACTTCTGGGAGTAAACAATCGCAAGGAGCTGCTCTTCTGTGAGGAATTGCAATAGTCATACTGTAAACCATCAAAATATTACTGTTATCTCCAAGCCAGATTTATTTCCAAGGTTTTCCTGTCCAATAACATTTTTCATTGCATTGTGTACAGAGATGGTTAAATTTCTGAAACAAAGCCGATCCAAGATTTTTTTCACTTCATTTTGTTCTCACACTGTTTTGGGATTTGTTTTTTTTTTTGTTTTGTTAGGTTTTTGGTTTTGTCTCATGGAACTGCACAGCAAACCTGAGTCATGATATTGATGTTTCTTATTTAAGAAACAAGATCAGGTTTTGTTCCTTTTTAAGTGGAATAAGCTATGGTCAGTTACAAATTTGCAGTCACAGCATCTGTGATTGCTTGACTATCGAAACTTTAATGTTGGTTGGTTTTAATGACTGGTTGGCTTTTTTAAGGGGAATTAGAAATTTAGGCTTCAAGCCCTTTCACTTGCACACACTGGAGATGCAGGGGAGCCTCAATCTGGAAAATAAGTTGAAAGTAGTCTGTTGATATGCTTGGTTTAGTTGTATTCTATGATTGGATCAAGCTACTTGATTGCTTTTATTACCCAGTGCTGGCAAAATGGAAAGCAGAAATAGTCAGTGAAGGACAGTCGTGCTTCCAGTCTGAAGTCTGTCTACTTCTTTTGCCTCAGCAAGGAGTAGCAGCATACGGTTGCTTTCACTCATGTTTTGAGTGAAGCTTCGTATAGAAACAGTGTTTGAAAGTGCTATTTCAAGAGGGGAGTTGGAACCCTCTCACTTCCAGCACCAGTGTTTTGCAATCGGTTGTGCCTCATTGTAGACCACACCAAAACAAGAGGCATCAGTCTTGCGGAGAATATCAAAATCTTGTCTGATATGTGGCCACAGGATTCTTAGGGTGACCTATTCATAAACCTGATTGTCCTCTTCAGGGTGCTTATGCTTTTGTGAGATCTAGTACCTGCAAGGTAAGGGGTAATTGGATGCATTTGATTATAAGCTCATGTTCAGCCAGAGCTGTTGTCATTTGGTGTTAGACATAGTAACTTCTGCAGTTAATATATTAAGAGATCTGCTGGCATTTTCTGTTTGTCTTGTTCTATATGCTTTTACTTCGCATATCCTTTGCAGAATGCTTGATTTCTTACTTAGTGCAAGTATTCTTACTGTTTACAGAAAAATACTTCGATATGAAAAAGAACCAGTGCAAAGAAGGCCTTGATATATACAAGAAGTTCCTCACTAGAATGACACGGATCTCGGAGTTCCTTAAAGTTGCAGAGGTAAACTTCAGTCAGCCAAACTTTGCCCTTTATTTGAAACAGCTTATGAAATGCTTATTTTCTCATAAAGCAGATACTTCTTCCTTCCAGCCTAATTGCAGTTCCATCAAGTGTCAACTTATCAGTCTCTACCCAGGTGATTAGTTCATTTGAGGACTGTATTGAAAAACCTGACAACAAAATACTTATCTTTTACTTAAGGAGGGTATATAAATGTGGATTTTAAAATTTCCTTGGTCACATAATAATTGTGAGCTTTCTTTGAAGAGCAGCCTTGCTTTAAAGTACTTCATGGTGATCTGCTGCTTTTTATGATTCTAGCTATNAGAGCCTTGCTTTAAACAAAGTACTTTCATGGTGATCTGCTGCTTTTTATGATTCTAGCTATATTCTAGTTTGAAACCCACAATTCTGTCATAAGTTTTAGATGAAATAACAGCTTCACAAACAAGAAATTGAGACAAGTAGATGAACATGTGATTATTTTTTTTAAAGATGTCTTGACTATAGGTGTGTTTATAGATGAAAAAACAGTTACCTTGCAAAACGTTTGGTTGTGGGTTTGTTGTTGTGGTTTTTTTTTTAATGCTGTATTCTTGTTTTGAAGCATTGTTGATGTCCTAGTGTTAGAGAATTCCTCAGTTGAGATGTGCTCCTTGTTTTGCTGTCCTTCATTATTCATAACTGTTTTAAGAAAAAATTAAGCAGTAAAGCTTGGCTTGCTGTCTGTCAGAATATCGCTATCAGAGGTAGTGCTTTTAGCTATCTTCAGCTGATAGCGCTAATAACTGAAGTTAGAGAATTAATCTTTCTGTTGTGACAATGTCTAACCTGCTGCAGACCATCTTAAGTTTGATCTGCATTTTAGAAAACAGCTTTTTTACAGAACTTTGAAGGTACTTTGTTTTAGGAATTATATGCTTTATATCAGCAGGTCTGAGAATTTACCACACATATTGTGCAATAGGCAAGCTTCTCAAGCCTTAAAATTCTGAAACATTTGATTCTTATTCTGTTTTATTTCTAAGGTTGTATTTGTTAAAATACCTGAACAAGTCTACTTCAAATGTGTATACATTTGACAGAAGAATTTATTATAACCAACCATTATAGAGTTAATATTGTGGAGATTTAAAATGTATATGGACAAGTTTGTGCTTTTTACATGACTTCATCTTAATGTTGTTTGCTTTTTGAGCATCTCTGCCTTTAACAAATGCAAACAGGTTCTAAAGCTTTTTTTTTTTTTCATTACAGCAAGTTGGAATTGACAGAGGAGACATACCAGATCTCTCACAGGTAGGTAAACCTATTATGCGTTTGCCAGTACATGTCTATTTTGGGGTTGCATAATCAGAGAAACTTGGCATTGTGGCATGCACTTAGGCTTTCTTGCGTACATTGTCACCAAGTTATTTCCAAGTTTTGTGATTAAATTCAACCTCTGTCAGAGCATGGCTTTTATATGCAGTGATCCTATTGTAAAATATTATAGATCATTTCTGTCGTACTTTAATTGAGTTTTAAGACAACCTGATTTCTATCACGCTCGAAGACACAGTTTGTGTCTATGAGTTCACATAACAAAACTTTAAAATGATATTATGAAGCTGTGGTTTTTAGCAAGCTTGCTTTTGGCTATATGCCCATTTAAATCGCTGTGAAGGCTTGCAGAGCGTGCACATAGAAATGATGTTAGGTACAATTTCCTTCTTACTGTCTCTTGAAATACTGACTGCTTCCAACTGTCTGCTTGCTGTTTCCTAGCTGTTAATTTTAACGTCTCTTGACATACTTCAGTACTTATTGATGAGTCATTATGACAGAGTAATGTACATGACCTGATATTTTAAGTAATTAAATACGTAGAGGATGCCAAGATGCGGTATAAGTATTCTGAGCTGTTGTACCAGTTGCCCTGTAGTTGCGTTCTCTGAAAGTTTTTTAACTACTGATTCACTTCACCTTAGATTCTTCAAATCTGTTCTCTGATATCTCTTTTTGTAGGCACCAAGTAGCCTTCTTGATGCTTTGGAACAACATTTAGCTTCTCTAGAAGGGAAGAAAATCAAAGATTCCACAGCTGCAAGCAGGTGCTTATACCCTTGTCCTTTTATACAGTTGTTGAATTGAATGTTAAATCCATTATTTTTGATTTCATTATAAACTAAGGTTTGTGTAGGCTGCGTTAAAGACCAGACTGTATTATATTAGTATTGATAGAACAGCAAGTTATCGTATTGTTTGCTGAGTACTTTAGACAGCTTCTTCCGGGTCAACAAAACTGGAATCTAAGGAGCTGCAAGCACTTGCTGTAGGATCCCTTATGTAGTACTTATACTTTCAACATCTGATCTTGAACTTCTGAAGAGAAACTAAGGTTTTTTCACTTCCTGCCTGCAAATGTTCATATTGTGTTAGTAATTAGAATTCTATAAGGTATGCAACATTTATTAATGTTCTTAGACTCTTATATCTCAACTCTAGTTCCTTTTTTGTCAAAAGCAAGAAAATGCTTCCAGAACTCCTTACATTAAGAATGGATTTTTAAAGTAATTGGGGATTAAAGCTATACTGTATATAGTGAAAGGCAGTCAGTGCAATCTAGAGAAGTCTTCTAGGCAACTAACTTCAATGTTTTAACTAATTTCATTGTTTAAATTTAAAAAAGCTTAATATTCCAAAATTAAATACTATTTCTCTATTGCATGTTCAAAAAATAAGACAGTAGCATTTTATTTGGTGTTTTTTTTATGGTAGTGACAATATTAGGGCTTAGCACCATTTTGTTAGCTACTTTTTAGAATATTTGTTTTCTTTTGAAGATTACTTCAGGTATATTTAAAAGTTAAGTATTTGTTTTAAATCTTTTTGCACACTCTTAAATATGATGTGATAAATTGTAAACTTCCTCTGGGATATACTAGTAGCATTGATAGTTTCTTACCTAAACCTGTTAAATTAGCAACAATTTGAATTGGAGCCCAGATTATCAGTGATTCCCATATATCTACAAATAATGTCATCTTAGGCAAAGAGGAAAAGAGCAAAGACTTCAAACATGAATTCTATGACACACTGTAGAGGGGAAATATTTAAGGGGACAATCCAAAATCCAGTGTTTCAGAGCAGATAGCATGATTTCTAGGCATTTCCATTTTGCAGTTCATAAGGTGTATCTTGTTTAAACTTATCACTTTTGTATTGTACAGTGTAAGATATAACCAATGTTATAAAGAGTTCAGAAGGAGACTGGGTGGATACAAGTAAAGTGTTCTTTAGGTGTTCCTATCACGTGTCACCTATGAACAGCCAGCTTTTCTCCTGTCCAATTACTTTAGGGCTACCACCCTTTCCAACGCAGTCTCTTCCCTTGCAAGCACTGGCCTGTCCCTCACAAAAGTTGATGAAAGGGAAAAACAAGCCGCGCTAGAGGAAGAACAAGCTCGCTTAAAAGCTTTAAAGGTAGGCATACAGAATTTTTAATCGAAAACCCTTTTCCTATGTTCCTCTTGATAGGTTATTAGGCATCTTAAAGGAGCAAAGGGAAAAAACAGAGTTACTAATACTGAACGTGTACTGTTGGCAAAGTGCTGGAAGTAGAATCTTATGTACATAGTCCATAACAAACTCCAAGTTTGTTAAAATAGTTTCTGAGGATTTGTGTACCACTGAGTCTTGTAACTATAAGTAGCTGACACGAGTGTGTGGAATAAATAAAAAGAAATCCTTAAGTTCTGCTTTACTGACCTCCAAAATCATATACACAAATGTTGTTTCTGGATTTCTTATGCCAGCTCACTTTCCCAACAGGAGCAACGTCTAAAAGAACTTGCAAAGAAACCTCATACCTCTTTAACAACTGCAGCTTCTCCTGTGTCGACTGCGGCAGGAAGCATAATGACTACACCAGCCATTGACATTTTTTCTACCCCAAGCTCTTCAAACAGGTATGCTTAATGGTGTTCCTTCATTGTGAGATGTGCTGCAGCTAGGGTTTCCTCTAAATGTTGCTGCAGTGTGTGCCTTGCATAAGGTTGGTTGGGTGTGAGTACATTAATGATGCGATAAGAAATGATGTTTTGGGTAAAGTTGATGGAAAAAATAACCTATTGCCATAAATAACACAAAAAGTGTGTTTTCATCGTCCATTTGCAGAATAGTTTCTGATAAGAACCAACTGCTCACAGCCCCTGTAGCTGTTATTAGTTGGTGAGCCAGATGATTGGAACTCTAAAACATGCGTGCTTTCTCCCCAAAGAACCTTACGAGTTAATTTGGGAAAACTCAAATAAAAATTCAGTTTGGGAGGTCATAAAGATAATACTGAATTTAATATTGCATTTCTAGATCTTTAAAAGTAGAGTGGTAACAAATGTTCTTGGTAGATCTTCAGGAACAGGAAAGCCTGAAACGGGGTTTGAAAGGAGAGGCAGGTTTTGCAGTCGTTGTATCTCTGCAAGGACCTGCAAGAGACTCACTGCACGCTAATCCTGGTCTTTGACTAGTAGGACTGTTGGTATGAGTAAGCCTCTGATCTTTATTCAGTAAAATACCTGTCAAATCAAGCAGAAGCAGAAGGTACAGTGCTTTTGTCAGTATAGGAGGAAATAGCTCTCTAAAGGCATATTTTTGCTTTGGGTGTGATCCTAAACCTAAAGGGTTGCTTAGTTGTTCTGTTAGAGCTCACATAAGAATCTACTTGTCTCCTTTAGCTTTTTGCTGTTCTTTAAAAGCAGTCAGCACTTTGACAGCCTTCTTTCCCCGCTAGAAAACTATTGTAGGAAATTACTTGACACCGAATATGTGGAAAATAGCTGAATCAAATATAAGGAGCTAGAGAATCTGTCAGTGTTAGTAACTGAAAGACTTCCTTGGAAAAGGATTTTCTTTTAAATTGCTTTTTAGAGGCCAGAATATTTGAAATGGGCGTATGCTTTGAACTAGTAACTCTGAATAGCTGTTCTTGCTTCTTAAGAGGTCTGAAACGTAGAAACATCTGCTAAAACTTCTTCAAACAGCCAGAAAACCTACATGGTGAAGACAAGAGCATTGTCTTCTAAAAACAAATGCTGGTTTGTCTTCATGTTTAAATTCTGTTGCTTGCAGTGTGACTGCTGTGAGCAAAGAACAGATTTTACAGCAGGAGCTGCCATGAAGGGGATATGTTGGGTCATAAGTTCAGTTGCTTGCTATTAGATGCAATGTGTCTGATTAAATCCCTATCAATAACTTGAACTAGCTTTACCTTGAAAATCATCTTGGTTCTGCTGCTCACATTACAGGGCTGTGCCAGACCACACTGCTTTTTTTTTTTTTTTTTTTTGNTTAGGAGCAGTAGTGGCAGAATGTGATTTCAGTCACTGTTGAAATGAAATGGTGAAAACTGAATGATACAAGTGATTGGGTCAGCAAGAGAATATACAGAGACCTGGGATGTGGCTACTAGCCTTTAAGCTCTTACACCAGTCTCATTTTGAAAGGTGCTTGGATGCCCCAGTGACTTCGCTTCTGTCCATAGTAGCGGCCATACATGCAAATTTTGGTTCATTTTGTGTGCTAAAAAGTTCTTGGTGAACACCAGTACTCCATTTTTTATTCAGGACTAATTTAAAGTATGAAATGAGCTCTCTGCAGGAGGAATTTTACTGTTCCTGTTTGACTCTTGAAATTATTGCAGTGGTTGTATTTAAGACTTCACTCTTCATTTCCATGTGACGTTCTTAGGTCTCAGTTTGTGTTTGAATAGTCTAAAATGTTCATTTAAATGAGTTTTCATTCACGTGACTGATGTGTGCCAAAGTGTTTCAAGGCTTGTTGTATTTTGCTTTCCCCAAAGTTCTTCAGTAGCTTGTAGGTGTTGGCCAGTTTCTCAACAGTGGTTGATAGTGGAAAGATATCAGTTCGGAGTTTAGATGTAACATTTTGGTGGTGCAACCCATGAGAATTCATTCTGTCAGTCTGCTTTTGTCCTACTGTAGGCCTTTCACGAGGTTATTTTAAAAGCTGCCTAAGACTGCAGAACATAACATGCTCTAGCCCTGGTGTTGGACTGTAAGGGAGATGAGAAGGCTGGTTGTCTTTCTTAGACAGCTTTGACAAAAGCCACTTGGCATAACATAAAACTTAGCTTGCTAAATTAACACTTTTCTACAGAAATGAAAACGTGAAGTTCACCAGACTTTCTGATTTTGGGCTAGTTGTATACGTTTTGTAACAACCAATTTGTAACAGAGCTTTGCTTAATGTTGACAGTCGCTAGCATTTGCCTTGTATTGAAAACTGTGATGTAGTTCAAACAGTTGTATTAATTTGTCTTTGTAGCACTTCAAAGCTGCCAAATGATCTGCTTGATTTGCAGCCAACTTTCCATCCGTCTGTACATCCTATATCTGCTCCTCCACAAGTAGGAAGTACCTGGGGAGGTAAGAATTCGGAATCGGATTAAGGTTCTAATTACTATAACCATGTTCCTGTAAATGTTTCCCCTAGTCTCCGGGTTTTTTCTTCCTTAAAAACAGAGATCTTGCAAAGACGAGCCACAAGTGGATGAAAGGAGCAGGATAAGTCAAATCTGGGTATGGATTAAAATAATGTAGCAGCATGTGGTGATTACAAAGAATTTTGATATTTTGATAAAGTTACTTTAATTGTTGACCAGCTCTGTCAACCTCAACTGCTGTCTTCAAGAGTCACGTAGCAAGCTACAGAAAGTTAGCTGTGAGAAGTCAGTTCTGTGAAGATGTCTGCCAGATAGCCCGTGTTGCATACATGGGAACTTGAATACAGAATTTTTTAAATGCACTTCTTAAATTTTGACTAACATTAAATGAAATTTGCAGGTGACAATAGAGCAGAACTTGGATGAGGCCTGAAAGGAGGCAGTTGTGACAACTATGCATAGAAAGCAAGAAAATCCGTAGTTAGTTATTGGAAACAAAATAAGGCACCTCTCTACAAATTCTCTGCTGTATTTCACTTAACTACAGAAGCAAATTAGCAAAAAACTGTGGTTGGATCTCTTAAGTGAAGAGAGAAAATTTATAAGGAATTCTTCCATCTGAAACTTACTTCAGAACATCCAAATTATCATTCTGCCCAGTTTCCAGGTTGCACTGAAGGAGATGTTAGATTATCTTATTGATACAGACAAGTCATTAAACCAAGGCGGCAAGCAAGAGCGTTCTCGAAAGTCATGAATGTTGTGCTTCAGGATAGTTTGAGCGTTAGAGCATTTAGCCATTTACTCAAAGCTCTTTTTCTTTATGCTGCTTTGCAGTGTTCTGGAATACTTCTGATATAGGTAACATATATTGCCTGCTTGCACCGTTGGTTTCACTGGTGGAGTTTTAAAAATATCTAATAAGGATGTTTCTTTATATTTTTCTACATAAATGACACTTAATAAAACAGTAAACTCCTGAACTATGTGGCTATTTCCAGATATTTTTTTTAATAAATCAGATGCTTGCAAAAATGCGTTCTTTTATGATGTGAAAATTAGGGACTTGCTGCTTCAGAAAGTTTTGTAGGCATCAGAATAACCCTGTTCTGAAATTTTACTTCACTATTTCTTTTTATGAGCTGTAGCTTTTCCTAAACATCTTTCCAGTTTTCTAATGTATCTTCATAATAAGCGGTGTGTATGTATTCTACTTTCCTGTTTACTTTTTGCTGTGTGCTTTGTGTTTTGTGTACCTACTTGCATTTGTTTGTAGGGAAGTACCACCCAGTTTTGAGTGACAGAGGCAATACTAATTATGTGGTAGCTTCAAAAATAAATAAAAGTAGCTTCCTTGTCCTTTAGTTTTGCTGAGCAGAGCATCTTTTAGAAAGATGCAGTGAGGAGCGTATCGAGTTACACATACAAATGTCAATGTTTAATAGGCTTAGAGTTTAGAAATGGAGAGAAATGTTTTGCTCATCTTTGCTTTCTGGAGAATATCTTCTGTTTCAGCTTGCTCTATTTGTTTCATGGATGAGAGACAGAAGGGGAAATTATCTTCCTCTCAAAGGTCATGTCACAAGCTAGCATTGCTTTATTAACCTGAAAATTGAGCCTGAAAGTCTGTCTGTGTGTGTTCAATGTTGTGTTACTGTTGGTAAGAGTCTTCAGTAACAGTCATTGATATCTGCTTACTATTGACACATTGCTAAATACTTTTAAGATGTAATTAACTGTGAAGATTTCAGATTGTCTGCTAAAATTTTGGGCTAAAATTCTGGGATCACCTTTTTTTGTGTTACCTGTCATGAAAATAGGAAAAAAACCAACCAACCAAAGAAACCCCAAACCTCTTCAGCTTTACAGCCATGAACACTCAAGTCACATAGGTGAGGTAGATAAGAAGTGCTTTCCACATTTTACAGATGGGGAAATCTGAGCAATTATCTGACTTGTCTGAAGTCATACGGCAAGTCAGTGGCAGAGCCAAGAATGGAACCTGAACTATTTCCAGTCCTGTGCTCTAACCACTGCACAGCATCCCTCCCTTAGGTAATTTTCTGACATGATGATGTTTGTATTTGGTGTATATGGTGACTTTGAGAAGAGTAGCAAACAGCTACAAGTTGCAATGGACAAAAATCAGTTACTGTTAAAAATATTATGCAGCAACTCTTAGGTATGTAATAAAAGGATAAATTGTTACAAAAACATTATATTTGGGTTGCTGCCTTTTGTCTTGTTCTTCCAACAAAGTTAAAGCTAATGAGGTTAAAAACTCCTGGAGGATAGGTTCTGTAATTGCATGTTTTCAGTTTACTTTTTCAAACTGTAAGAAATGCCAATGAAAAACCTTTGTTGTTCTCTCAGCTAAAATAGTTCTAGTTGGATAACTTGAAGTTTGCAAAATTCAGATTACTCTTTTAAATGCACCTGAATCGTTAATGCCTAATGATAGCCTGAAGGTGCAGAGTGATTCCGTTGACACAAACAGATGCCATGTGTAATCAAGAATGAAACTGGGCTTTAGAAATGTTGAGGTGTTGCTGTCAGGAGAGAGAGCAATTTTTAAAATCTGAATATGCAAGGATATAAATTACCCAAACCCAATTAATTTTTAGTTACCTTTGTCACTAGCATTTGGCAAGTTTTGAGACTCAGACAGGATTGAACACACTGGCTAGAATTAGAAAGAGGCAGACAGGCAAAGAGTCTGAGAAAATCTTGTTAATCTAAAATTGAGTTGCATTTTCTTACTAGTCAAAACACGTAACTCCATATACAACCTTGGGATTTGGAAACAAAGTAGTATGTAATAATTTTCCTGTTGAGTTCATGTGTAAAATAATTCCAGTGGATAGTAGTTTCAAGCAATTATGGTTAAAAACTTCTTGTCCTTTTTAGCTTCTTTCATAATTTTTTTTATCTGACCCGTTTATTGGGATTGTTCAGAGACCATTCCAGCTGTGTTTGGTATATTTGCCTGCTATCTATTTGTACCTAAACTTCAGAAGCAAAACAAACGTATCAGTGTGGAAATAATGAGTTTAACCTATCTGTTTGGATTTTTTCCAATGACGAGGAGAACCAATAGAATCAGAAGAATGGGAAGCAGCATCAGAAAAAGCAAGCAGAAGCCGATTAAAGGGTGATCTGACCTGTTTTATTGTCAGATCTGTTTTTTCTACAGCTCCTAGAATAGCATTCAAAGCAGACAACAGTTTTGAGCAGTACCTGAAAGCAAGGACTGAGTTTCAGGTGACTGGCTGATGGGCATGTCCACAAGTGCGTTAGGTGGTAATACTACTATCTAAAACATACATGAGACAATGCAAAGTTTTGTATTGCTCTTAATATGTTATAAATACTATATTAGCTTATTCTGCGTATCCTTTATTCAGTGTTTGACACTGTCATTTTGCTGACTGAATGATTTAGAAAAAGGCTTTTCCAAGGTACTTTGTTCATTCTTGCAACGTAGCCAAGCAATTTGGGAGAGAAGTCAGGTCTTGCTGAATAAGATACCTTGAGCTTGCAGAAAATCAAAGGGTGTATTAAGCCTGCAAAGAATAATGCAGTTATGGTTTTAAAATTTCATTTTCTTTAGGACTTCCATGTGATTGAAATCTGCATGTTATCAAACTGTGTGGGATTTATAGCTAAGAATCAGGAGGTCAGATTCAGGGAGAGAAAATAACTTACAGTTTGAAGCTGCTGCACACGTTGTGGTAGTTTTTACAAGAGCTGTAGAGAAATCTGGAATCTAACCAAGTTATTAAAAAAAAAAAAGGCCAGAAACTGAAGTACTCAAGAAATCTCTCCTGTGATTGTTATTCAGACATTTCTCTGTAGTGGGTTTGTCTGGAAGAGTCAGTTGCAGTTCTAGGCACTGTGATAAATCAAATAGGGCTAGATGCAACTCTTGCTGATCTCACTAGTGAGTTCTTGAGTTTTCCATCAAGGATTTGTGTGCTTTGAAGCCAGTCAGCTAAACCACAGCTCCTTCTGTCAACAAGTACTGTAGCTGTCTTTCCTATCCTGTTTATCTGTTGGATCCTGGAGTGCAGGAGTGTTTCAGTTTGGCTGTTCTATCCATCCTCAGGAAACCTCAAAACTCTCCTATACGCCTTGGGAGGTGACTCACATAGATCCGTGTTTCCTTCATTTCACCAGTATGGTCTGACAGGGTTTTTTAGTAAGGAACATTTTCCTTGTCCCTGCTCACTGGCTGTTGTCCCTCAAAGCAGAGCAGGTTTTTGATTGCTTGCAGCTAATGACATATCCACAGTAAGCTTATTACTCCTGATGCCCCAGGTAGGTAGGAAAGTGCTTTTGTCCTGTTTGCTACCTTGGTGCATTCATGGCTCTTGAAAATTTCATGATGCCTGGTAACAACAACAACAAAAGAAATCCATAAACACAGTTTGAAGAAGAAGGAACAGTACAGCTCCGTTGTTTTTGCTTGTTTGGGCTTTTAAGTCTATCCTCCAGATGGTACTGCATCGAATCCTTGCTTGGCACCTGGCGTTCTGTTATGCTGAGAGGCAGTCTCTGCTCCAGAGAGTTTGTTGCAAGTGTCTGGACATGACTGAGTGAAGCAAAAAGTGATTGTGTTTAAAGAGGAATAACATACTAACCTTCCGTATAAAACACACTGTGGAAGAAGTACCCTTTACCAAGATGGTATTAATTTAAAAGAAAAAAAAAAAAACTAGTAGAAGTGTAGCTAATATCTGTAGTATTTTTCTTGAGCAGAGAATGGATAATTCTGGACCATTTGAAAATGAAGCAATTAGCTAGGTCATCCCAAGTTTAGACATGTCAGGAGAAAATTATACTTCCTGGACTACTCTTAACTCTTGCTCTTCTATACCTAGGAAGCAGCATGTAACTAAATCCATCTCCCTTTTCTTCTTTCTCTTGCTCTCTGGAATTGAACAGATCCTTTTTCTGCCACTGTTGATAGTGTTGATGATGCCATTCCAAACCTAAATCCTTTCCTTACAAAAACTAACGATGCTGCTCATCTGTCTGTGTCTTCTGATGTATCTACTTTCACCAGTAGGACACCCACACATGAAATGTTTGTTGGTAAAGTACCATTTTAAACTAATTTCCTAAAAATTTTAACATTATTTCAGTTTCTAAAGTATATTTGTGGGGCCTTTCAGAAACTAAAAGCCGGTCATTTGGGGCTGATTTTGTGCTATGCTAGAACTTGATTTAGTAATTGTGCCATGAAAATGGTGTTAAAAACCTTGCTTGGCTACCTAGATGGGATTCTACCTGATTTAAAGGAACTTAGTTATAGTTAAAGCGGTTGTTTGATTGCGGTTTTACACAGTCTCTTATGCTTAGGAATTTTAAGGTCAAATACTATGTATGCCTGAGAATGAAAAGAAGATGCTACCTCTTTGTTCCTCAGGTTGAAATGTTCTTTTTAAATATAGGAGCTTAATCTGATTTCTTTTTTTTTGGGGGGGGTAGTAGGTGTGTTTCCCCCAGTTGTGTTGGCATTAACAAACTGGTAAAGCCGTGCACTTTCTGGTGCGTGGTCTGCTCAGACTGTTTACCTACTAGGCAATAAACTAATGACTCACCTTTTTAGAACTGTTGAAATCTTACTTTGGAGATGATTCAGCATGACTGTCATATTAGAAATCCTTCTAACGTTTCTGTTGGTACAGCTACATAGTAATTTGATTACTTTTCAATATGAAGAATTAAGTTAGCTTTCGGAGACTAAAAATCAATTAATTATGTGTCAGTTCTGTTCTTAAGCAAAGCTAGGTTTAAAGACAACAGGCCACTCTTTGCAGGTTGAACCCCATGAGAATTGATCAGAAATGAATCCAGACTCTTATAACAGAGATATCAAATATCTCTGATACTTGTGAACAGAGATAAAACAAAGGGACCTCTTTAGAGATATTCATACCCCCTGCACTTTGTCACCTTAGCTAACTGGTTTCCTAGCTTGTCTTTGGTTAGTGGAGAGAGAAAGCAAGCAAGAGCTTCAAGCACAAGAACTCTTGCTGTGAACTTCTCTCCGCAACTCCCATGGAGGATTAGTTGGCTGAGGCAGTAGTATATAAATACTTTCAGCTGGTACTACTGCAGAATAATCTGACCTATGCTTCTAATCGGTATTTCCCATGCTTCCAATAAAATTTGTATGGCTGCATGTGAATGTAGAATGATCATTTGAAATACAGTTGTTTGGTGGTTTTTTTTAGTAAGGTTATTACTCAATCCCATTGCTTTCCTCTGTATAACTTGTTCTGCAGTCATACAAAAAGCTGCAGCAGTGCAGGGCTGTGAACAAGGAGCCTGGTGGGTTTTTGTGGCACTCGCTGGTTTGTGTAGTATTTGTCACACAACAGCCCTGAAGTCGTGGGAGATGGGAATACTTCGCATTCCCTTCCAGTGTCTCATTCTCTAAAGATATACCTATAACCAAAGTTTGCCCTCCCGACAGATTGATACAAGAAATGTAAATGTAGTTCTAGCTGTAGTACAAACAAGGTGCTATGATAATGTGAATGTGGATTTAAAATAACTCTTTCTGGTTCTTTAGATCATTACAATCCATTTACTGAACTAAATCCCTTTGTGGCAATCAAATATGAATCCACTATTGGGCTGTATCCTTATACTTCAGGTATAAGAAAAATGCCTTGAAGCTTTTACGCTTGTTTCTTCTACGAGTGTAAAACATGGCATTTGCTTGACAAAAAAAAAAAGTATTTTTCCTAATATAACTGTAAGTTTGAAACCGTGCTTTCCCCTTTTGTGTTAGAGGTAATGTAAACTTGTTTCTTGCTGTATGTCTGATGTGTATTGATTTCATTCCATTGATTCTGTGTTATTAGAGTGTATGTGGATTTATAGACTGACCTGAAATTAATTTTTTTAATAGCAGATAAACAGTATATCTTGGTTCTCTTTCTGTAACTCTCCCTCTTCTCCTTCCCTGGCTTTCTCTCTTGTGTGATATGCCTTATCAGATTCTTTTTGTGGTCCTCAAGCTTACCCTAATGCTTCTCATTTCCGCAATGAGCCTTCTTCTGTAGCTGGTCTATTTGGAGGTAGGTAATGGGGTACAGCCTTACCACAAACACCGAAATTTGAGTGTGTTTTGTGCCTAGAACTAGTAGGTATGTTATTGGCTACAGAAGTGCATTATTGTAGCGGCTCCAATTTTTATTCATGTGCTTGTGCTAGGTGTGTTGTCACAAGTGGTATATATTTTTTCAGTTTGTGCTAAACTAAGGCTTATTTAGTCCACACATGAAATGAGTATCTCCCCATTTCAGGATCTCTTGTAGTTTACATGTTGCTACGTACCACGCAAAAGACTTGCATGTTATAAGTATTTTCTCATCTTACTCTACCTCATTGCATTTAAGATAAAGGGATTGGGATGTTCTTGCTGCTTATGGTATTTTTGTTGACATATTACTCTTAAACAGTGCGCTAAACTAGTACAGAGCTTTGCAACAGAACATGAGAAGGAGGTATCCCCTGCATTAAATTGCTGGCTAACCATTTGTGCAGCTGTGTAATGTCTGTGTAGTAACCCAGTACTGGTGCTGGTTCTGGAATACCATCCCAGCAGTTGCTAGACGGGCTGTGGACTGTGATGGATGATAATCTGCCTAAACCAGATAGAACAGGGAGTGTTAACATCATTGCCATGCAAGGTTTAGGAATACCTTCAATAAACAGTTTGTGGAAGAGTTAGTTCTTAAAAGCACCAAAAGGTCACATTTTGGCTTAGTGTCTTTGAATAGAAATAAGCTAGAGTCATTTAACAAAAGGTTAAATGCTATGTATGAGACTGTTCCTTTTGTTCCACATCCAAAAGCAAGATGATTAGTTTCTGTCAAGTCTTGTTGGTTTATTCTCTGGAAGGAACTCTGTTAAAAACACTGACCTTTGCACCTTTCAAAACATCCACGTGAGACAAAATGCCCTGGGCTGCGGGTTGATACCAGGAGTAGGATTTGATCTTTTTCAGAGGCTGACCCAAAGGACTCCTGTGTATTGTTTTGGCTTCTGGCTCGTCTCATCTCGTTAGCTTCATAAAGCTTGAAACTTCCTAAAATGTGAGAGCAGGAAACTCAGCTTGTTTCAGTTAAGGCCATTTTCTAAAGAAAAACATGAGCTGTTGTAAGTCAAGTTTTCTATCAGTACAGGCACGGTTTTAAGAGTTGCACGACATCCCATCAAAGGAATTCCTGTCTGCAGTTCAGAGTCTCTGAAATGGCATGTTACAACTTGATGGTATATTTGTCATAAAGATACTCATTTTGTTTCATTGTTTATTTACTCCCTATTTTTCCCCACATTACTGCTTCCCATGTTTTGCTGTATGCTGTTTGATTTGTTTTTAATAAAAAGTACATTGTTTAATTTCTTAGAGATGGGTGGTTTTGAGTTGTAAATTCCTTTAAGACAGATAGGAAGGAACAGGTAATCCAAATTTGTTTATTCTGTGAAGTTTATGTTCAAGGATAACATCCTATAGTTATTAATTTTCTAGGTGAAATGTGACTTATTTCAGGAAAACAATGAGATTGAAATGAGGTGCTGTCACAGCAGACTAAATGAAATCCAAGAGGTATTCTTGGTTGGTTATTTCCGCTCACTGTGATGTTTCACTGCTGAAGTATTTGTGAATCCTTTTCTTTAATTTCTCCATAACATCAAAATTTCCGTTAGAAACCAGAAGAGCTAGTTCGCAAGACGGCATTGCATTTTTTGGGTGCTTTTTGTATAAAGGAATAATTACTTCTGTAATTGCCTGAATATCAAGATGTTATACATGCACGCATATATGCATAGATTTGTGTGCATGATTATAGATAACATTAAAAAAATATTGGTTTAGAAACAAATCAATATTCACTTCCATATTACTGAGTCATCAACTTAATACTGTCTGTCATCATAAGCAATGCTTTATACTGCAATAAATTTTTGAAATATTGGAAAAAAACTGTATTTGGAGAACACTTACAAGCAGATTACATCTGCCTTACAGATACAGAAGGGAAAACAAATGGAGTGAGGTCAGACAGGAGTGGGAGTTAAAACTTGACTTTAGCTCCTCATATCTTGCCATAATTACTGGAAACTTAACTGCAAAACGTGGTCTCCCGCAAAATGTGTGTCCAAAAATAACAAAGTAAACATTATAAAAACTTGTTAGTAGTAAGAGTGTCTAATCAGAGGCATTACTAGTCATCTTGGGACAATATGGATCTTGCTCCAGTTGTGTATGAGAGCTGCTCAACTAATATAAAGCATGGGGGGAATAATCTCCAGGCAGCGAATCTTGAAACAGATTCTGTACCCAGCCAGCTTCTTTTCCTGGAGAAGCATGGTGATTACTTCCTCAATAAATTTATTGTAAGTATTTGGTAAAAGGATAAGGATGATGTAAATAGTTAGTCCAGAGATTTAGCAACTGCGGGGAGGAGGAGTGTCTTTTCTGGCCTGTCTGCCCAGTTTTTGAGACAAAACCTTTCTTTGGAGGAGTAACTCCGTATAACCTTCAAATAAACTGCTTCTAGCTCTTTCTCTTACGTGCTTCTTGGTGTCAGGGTGTAATCTGGACTTTTGAGGTATTCCTAGTCTTTTTGCGGTACTTAAATCATCTACCTATTTATTTGGCTTGTCTTGCATAAAGAAGGTGGATTCACGGAAAATGCTGTATTAAAACATTCAACTTCTTTCTTTTTTCCCCACAGGGTTCACCCCATCTCCTGTTGCTCAACCGCAGCCATCATCTGGCCTTAATGTTGACTTTGAGTCTGTGTTTGGAAACAAATCTTCTAATGTTGTCCTAGATTCTGGTGGTAAGACACTTACTAAAATAAATGACTTATGTCCTTCAACTTTTTGTTATTCTTGAGGTATAAATCTCTTAATCTGTATTTACTTGTACTGCTGTGACAGTGTTCCAGCTGAAGAAAAGAAAGCTGACTTTAAAAGGCCAGGAGCAGCATTCTTCATCCAGTTTTTCTTTGCTAATCAAATAATTTTTCCTTACATGCTATTTCTATGTGCACCCTGCTGAAATGTTTACATCGATTTCCTTCAGTTAAATATTTCATGCATTAAACCTTCACACAGTGAACGGCCTTTGTTTTTACACGCTGTGAAGTGAAATTAAGTTTGTATTTGTAGAGTATGGTCAGAAGAAGTAGAGTTGCATCTTAGTTTTATTTTTCTGTGCAACACGTTTTTGGCCCTTTGCCTACATGTTACTCTTTTGATGTTAAGATTATTTCAGAAAATGATAAATTGTCAAAACCTACACAGTTAATTTGGATTGTAGTCACAGTTAGTACTCTTTCTGTTCTTTTGAGCATCTGGAAAGTAAATACCTTCTGGTCTTTTTACATTGGACTCTTGACATTGGATTCTTTTTGGGCAAACCAGTGATCCACTAAAAGAAAATACATATGCATTTTTATAAGATTGAAATACTTTAGGTATCTGTTCTTTATTTTGTTTTATATTTCGATTGCTTTGCAGTCATTGTGAATCCATTCCATGTAAAATTGATGTCGTGTAGGTTAAACTAGTAAAGTGAAATCTCTTTTCTGTAGTAAATACCTAGTCTATGAAGAGACTTAGTAAGTTTTATCCTACTTGTATAGTGTAGCACTACTAGGTTAAGTTTTGTATTTTAGCCATTGTGTTGAACTTGCTGTCTATGTAATTGAATGTCACGATATTCATGGAAGGCCTGTAATTCAAATCACTTTTTATGTTTATCATCCCAAGGCTTTGATGAACTAGGTGGTCTCCTAAAACCAACAGTGGCCTCTCAGAACCAGAGTCTTCCAGTTGCCAAAGTACCACCTAACAAATTAGTGTCAGATGATCTGGATTCATCTTTAGCCAATCTTGTAGGCAGTAAGTATTGTACTGCTAACATACAAGTATTTATTTAATTCCTTTAAATGAGTAGGATTTCACTAGTATCTTTTTCTACTTCATGACAGATTTGGGCATTGGAAATGGAACTACTAAAAAGTGAGTATGCTTAATCAAAGGTTGAGCATTTTGATTTCCTTGATAGTAAAGTTTTATGAAAGTACAGGTTCAAACCTGTGCATGACAACATAATTTTAACCTTCAGAGCACGTTTGGGATTGTACTTTGGTCTTTTTCATACAAAGTGTAGTGAATTGTTGAGAGCTGTTGGAAGGTGAGAGCAGGCAAGATGTCCTCCTGGCTCTGATTCCTTTCAGGCTTTGTATATATTTAGGACATAAGTTCATGAAAATGTTTCTTTGTAGGTAATTTTAGTACACCTTGTAAATACTTTGTGTGATCTCAGGGTGTGTGGAGCTGTACTAAAGATTGTGAAACTACAACCTCTGACTTGTCGTTGTCCTTTAGAGAAGTGAATTTTGAAGCAGGGTGTATTCTAGAGTAGTGAACATGTGCTCTAGCAGCACAGTTGAGAATGCGATTAGCAAATTTCAGGCTTATTTGGACCATCTGTGCCAACTGTGAAATCATTCAGAAATCTAGTATGCACATGCTCCTAACGAAACTATCTTGACCCAAGGAAAGTCAGCTAGACTAACTTACCTAGACTGGGGAGCTTGGCTGAGATTAGATAAAGCTGAGGTGGCTCATGTTGAACATCTTGCATTACTTTTCCTAGCCAAAACAAGCTGTCATGAGACCTTTTATCATCTTTGCTAAATCATAGAATCATAGAATTGCTGAGGTTGGAAGGGGCCTTTAAGATCATCAAGTCCAACCATTAAACTACCCTGACAAAACCACTTCTAAACCATGTCCCCAAGTACCACATCTACCCTTTTTTATAAACACCTCCAGGGATGGCAAATCCACCACTTCCCTGGGCAGCCTGTTCCAATGTTTAATAACCCTTTCAGAGAAAAAATGTTTCCTAATATCCAATCTAAACCTCATCTGACATAACTTGAACCCACTTCCTCTCATCCTGTCACTTGTCACCAGGGAGAAGAGGTCAGCCCCCACCTCTCTACAACCTCCTTTCAGGTAGTTGTAGAGGGTGATAAGGTCTCCCCTCAGCCTCCTCTTCTCCAGGCTAAACAACCCCAGTTCCCTCAGTTGTTCCTCATAAGGTTTGTCCTCCAGACCCCTCACTAGTTTTGTAGCCCTTCTCTGGACACACTCCAACACCTCAATGTCCTTCTTGTAGTGAGGGGCCCAAAACTGAACACAGTACTCGAGGTGGGGCCTCACCAGTGCCAAGTACAGGGGGATGATCACTTCCCTAGTCCTGCTCACCACACTATTCCTGATACGGGAAAATATTTGATATTCCTGATACAAGCGAGCTTCTTCACTAACAAAAGAATCCACGTTTCCAAGAGGAAATGTTGTTTACCTGAGGGAATTTTGTAAGAAAATCCAATGTTTTCTAACTATTCTTAAAAAAATTTATTTGAAGTGATGTAAACTGGACTCAGCCAGGTGAAAAGAAACTAACAGGTGGTTCCAACTGGCAACCCAAGATTGCACCTACAACTGCGTGGAATGCTCCAACGTTGGTAAGCAAATGCTCGTTTTAAAATAGTGAGTTCCCTGCGACTTAAATATGCAGGCTGATGTATAACGGAGAAATTTGAAAGTGATCTATAGCTGCAGTAAAAGGGTAGTAGAAAATTGAAGAAGTGGTCAGTTTGATATGTGTACTGCTTGGTTGGTTGTTTGGGTTTTTTTCTTAGCTGAGTGGTTCTAGTAAGCAGTTTGTCATGTGAGCTGTGCAGGTTTAGCATGAACTTCAGCAGTGTTTGACCAGCCTCTCTCATGGCGAGATGGCAGCCTTTACATTTCACTCAACTGATGTAAAACTGTGAATTCCAGGGGTGGGGGAAACGCTTTGCAGTCTAGAAAGGTAGAAGTGTGAAATGTATGTTCCTCAGGTGCACTGATACATCAAGTATGTGTAACATTACAACTCAGCCTACAATGGGCTGAGAGATTTATCCTCCTGATTCCCTGTAGAGGTGTCTGCGCAGTGATGCAGGCTGTAGCTTTCTTAATGTACGTAACTACTGCTTTCCTGCCCCGATACGTGCAGTTGTTTTTTAATGCATGTTAATTTTGGTGATCAACTTCATAGCGTCTGTTGTAGCAGGTAGTATTGGCAAGGATTTTTGGGTAGCGTGTAGAGTGAGGGTTCTTAATTACAAGCCAAAAAAAAAAAACCAAACCCAAAACCCCAAAGAGGTTAAGAGTCTCTGTGATTAGTTTTCATAATGCCAACAGAACGTTTCTGCATGTGAATCCTACTCGCCCTTTCACCAATGACCTGGAGAACTGTGCATGGACAGAACAAGTAACAAACTGCCCCCGAGGATTTATTGCATCTGACCCTGTAACTGACTGGGGGAGGCTGAATCCACAGTGTAATAACAACACACTGGTGTGGATTTGGAAAGGGAGAGCCTGTCTCCCTGGATCCACCACCTCTTCCCTATTGGGTGTCAACTCACTACACTTTTCTAGGGAGAAATGTTTGTGGCCCTTACTGGAGGGTGTGTAGTTATTGAAGAAACTGTAACGACTCACCTGCTTTATTGACTGGTGGTTTGAGTTTACTTGTGTGCTTGAATCTGTTTAATAACTCATGTCTCATATGTACATCTTCTTGTGATAAGTCATTACATTTAAAAGCTTTTATTATTTAGAGAGAGTGTTGAGACACTGCTCTTCCTGTGAAACTGTTCTATTAACATAAAAACCTTGAAACAGAAATAATCTAGGGGGAAAAAAACCATTATTTTCCTCTGCTGGTCTATTTATTGTGGAGTTGCTGCTGCTTGCTAAATAAATATGCTTTTGAAAATAAGGCTTTCTTGTCTTTGGAAAAAAGGCATATACCAAATAAATGGACTACGCAAAAAAAGTTGCAAACCTAATAAGGATGACAGTATCACAGGTGTATGTTGTCTCGGTAAATGACTTGAATTACAAGAATGTGTTGGGGTAAACATTTAATGTATTTGTGAACTAAAATGCTATCTGTGTATATTCCGTTGTGTAAGTATTTGCTTCTAATCCAGTGTTATTGCATTATGTAATTGTTCTCCCTGGGAAATACAGAATGGCATGCATTTTCCACAATACGTAAGTGAAACAACCCACAGCCTTTTTGCAATCGACTGGCATGCTGATATTAACCACTGCTGTTGCAGAATCTCATAACCTTCTTGCTATTTACACATTTCTCATTTTAAAATCTTTGGTGTGCCGAAAATTGAGCTTTTCCTAGCATACACGAACCTCCTAGGTGGTCTGCAGGCTCTTGACTCGAATGATGGCATGGGAAATACCAAGATTATTTTTCCTTGCTTTAAACTGTACCATTTGCTGCCAGAGAGCTGGGGTGTGTGTCTGTGCTGCCTTTAATGCACTTGGTGAATTTTGAATGAAGATAAAGATGTTTGTGTTTGAATAACTGCATGAAACCTCACGGGCTTCTGTTACACTTGGCACTTTATCCACATTTATGGTAGATCTTGATTTTTTTTTATTATTATTTTAATTTTTTTATTATTTTAATTATTTTTTTTAGTGGGGAGAGACCAATATATCATTAATGCTCATAAAAAACCAAAATCCATGCTGACAGTTTACAAAGGGCAAGCAATAACCTGTGCTTGCTGTCTGAGGAATGCAGTCTTTCATTTCAATGGATTTTTTCTCTATATGTCAACAGTGATATTGGTCTTTCCCTGTATTCTGTTTTTATTACAGGGTAACTGTAACTAAAGGATGGTAGGTCCATACTTGAGCACTCAAAAATAAATTTAGTCAGCATGCATTTGTGTGTGTAGGTGTGGATACACAAGCAAAACAAACAAAAAAGAAATTTTCAGGATAGCTTTGCCAGCTGTGTGAAATATATGGATAGTAGACAGTCTAGGTAATTCTTGATCGGGGAAATCTGTTCTGATGGCAACTGAAATGCCAGTGACACTGGCTACTATCTATGAAAAGGCAGCTGATACCTTAGAACTGAATTCAGAAGCAGCTTTGCTGATGTCCTGTTCTTGATGTTACAATTTCTCTGCTTTAATTAATCCAGTATAATTAATATTTTGTCACTTCCCTCTTTTCTGTATCAATAATCTCTGTGTATCAAGAAATGTGTATGGTCTTTGTCTTGTCACGAATAGTAATCCCCGCAGCAACAGCATGAAAATTAGACTGTTTTTTTTCTTAAAGGGCAGACTAACACGAGGAGGGGTGAATAAACAGCAAGTTATCTGAATATTTATAAGCACCAATTTATAGTCTAAAAAAAAATAAATTGTTTATCCTTGTAAGAGTTAATACCAATTTAGAAAGTGGACAATGAAACTGTAGAACAAAGACTATGGTTAGGATATGAAGAACTGTCTTAAATACATTTTTCTTTCTAAGATATCAGCTGTTTTTAAGTATATGTTGCCAAGTTGTTTATAAAAAATAGCTTCACCCCGGGTTTTGTCTATTGACAGCAGTCTTACTGTAACTTCAGAAAAGTTAACTTAGGTTAGGGGTAATATAAACATATCTGCAAAGTACTAAGAGGACTTTTAACCTGTTCAAATTTGCTGTAGTAAGTGGGTGAGCGAGAGGGAATGCAAATTGGATATTCATGTTAGAGCTGAATTTATATCAACACATGGTAGGAGAATCCCTATAGTGTGTATGTTCTGGCTAAAGAGAGAAGAGAATTCCTGTAATGTCAGCAGAACCAATGGTAATTTGGTCTTCCAGTCTTTTAAAATTCTCTCTTAAGACTCCTTGTGTACCATTACTTCTGATTTTGAAATATAAGTATATACTTAATGCGATTAAAAAAAATGCTTATGCTTCCTGAGTATTTTCTCTCAAACTTCTGTGTCTCATACTGTGGTCTTTAAAGAGGATGCTGAGAGAATGGTAGCTTGCAGTTTCGTTTAGTCAGCCAGAATACTAACAGGTTAAAAGCAAATACATAATTGTAGATTTGCTGGGAGACTTTAGCTTAGGTGTTATATTCCATCTGAAACAATTTGGGTACACTTTTAACTCTGAGACTGCATATACTATTTATTCTTTGCTATATTCATAATAAGCCGAGTGCTGCAGTTGACCCTTAGCAAGCAATGTCTGACCAGTGCGCAGCTTTTGGCGTCTCCTCTCAGTTCACCACTGTTTTTCACACCAGGCACCACCTGTAATGGCATATCCTGCCACGACGCCAACAGGAATGATGGGCTACGGGATGGTGAGTGGAGCTCCTGTAACTCAAAGTCAGATGCTGCGTGTCGTTTGATTGCGTATAGTTTGGTAGCAGTCGTTTTTCTGAACTATTTTACTTGAAGACTGAATTTCAGCTCCTATCAGGTTTATTCTTCACCAAATCACTAAATTTTCTTTTTCTGAACTACTTCAGTGGGTTTTCATAGAATCATAGAATGGTTTAGGTTGGAAAGGACCTTGAAGATCAAGTTCCAACCCCCCTGCTATAGGCAGGGACACCTCCCACTAGACCAGGCTGCCCAAGGCCACGTCCAGCCTGGCCTTGAACACCTCCAGGGATGGGGCCTCAACAACCTCTCGGGGCAACCTGTTCCAGTGCCGCACCACCCTCAAAGTGAAAAACTTCTTCCTAATGTTCAATCTAAACCTGCCCTCTTCCAGTTTGAAGCCATTCCCCCTTGTCCTATCACTACATGGCCTAGTAAAAAGTCCTTCCCCAGCTCTCCTGTAGGCCCCCTTTAGGGACTGGAAGGCCTCAATAAGATCTCCCTGGAGCCTTCTCTTCTCCAGGCTGAACAGCCCCAACTCTTTCAGCCTCTCCTCATAGGAGAGGTGCTCCAGCCCTCGGATCATCCTTGTGGCCCTCCTCTGGACACGCTCCAGCAGGTCCATGTCCTGATGTCCATGTTTTGTCTGAAATGAAGTCTGCTCGCTCTCACCTCACAGAGTTTTTCATAAACTTTTTAAAATTAAGACAGTGTCTATTTGTGGTGGGCTTTATTGGTGTGGAAAGAAGTGTATCATAGGAATAAGTGTATCGTGTGAGTATAGATAGCTACATTCACAAGTGTTTTATCAATGAAGTGAAACCTTCCTTAAGTATTCGCTCCCAACTGCAGCAAAAGTTATCTGTAATGATCAATGCTACAAATGTGCAAGTTTGTGACACTGCTGTGTGTTGTGTCGGTTGAGAATTGAATCTCTTCGTGACACACCAGTACTGGAAGGCTTTTCACATAAACCTGACCTTGCTGCATGTTGCTCTGAAAAGTTGTTCAAATGTTTGTTCCTATCTCAAATTCTAAAATATTTCTGAAATGATACACCTTAACTCTTCTTTATTAGTATGGTTTTTCTGTAGCACAGCTTTGCTGGGTGAATAAAAGGAGAACTTCCCTAGAACAATTATTTTGTTTAATGGCTCAGATGAGTATAATAAAAATAAGCTAAATATTTCATCATACAATCAAATTAGATTAATGGTTTATAATTCATATGTGCTCAGTAAGTGAACTGCAAAAGTAGCCAACTGTGTTCTTGATTGTCTTTTGGGAGAGAATCATCTTCCCCATCACCCATCCATGAACTCCTGTGTATGTTCTGTGCAAAGTTGTTGTGGTTAAACTACTGTTAGTGTCGATTCAAATTTGGTCTATGCAATTTTGCATTGATGGTACTGGAAGCATTTTCTTAGTTATTTTGATTCAGCAGCTGGGGAAGGTAACGTATTTAGTGTGTAGGAAGTAATCTTGCATGTTTTGTAAAGCAGCTTTCATCGTGGGGTTTAAATGCCAATGTGAAATGGAAACTACAATTAGTAGGAGCTATAGCTCTGTTATCCTGAGTTGCTGTTACTTGTTCAAAAGCGTGCAATGTCTGAGCAGATGGGTGAGGTGGGTCATTATGAAAGGACCAGCAACCTTGTAACACATCCTGAAAGCTGTCCTGACTCATTCAGACTTTACTCGGGACATTACTGCTGGGAATCTCTGAAATGTTGACCCATTTTACAACCCTTGTGTTTAACTTTCCTGAGAGCAGCAGTAGGTAATGTAGTTGTGAGCAGGGCTGTTCCTAACCGGCAGTCTCGTAGCAGGCTTTTCCCTTGGCGAGGGCACACTGGGACAGGCAGTCTCGTTAGTACCTTGGCATTCCCTGGCTGCTGGTTCCTTTGTCTTCATTGTGCCAACAGTTATTTTTAACTTACTTTTTTGTAGGGTGTTTTCATCAGGGTCAGTTTCTTGAATGGGTTCACCATGTGGTTGCCCAAACAGCTGCTTGGCATGGTAGGAGGAGGACCAGGATTAGTCAAGGAAAAGCTGCTTGGCATGGGGATTGCTTTGGTAGGACTGCAGCTGGGTATCAATCCGAGCCTGAGGGCAGTGCCAACAGCAGCGCCAGAGATGGGCGTCTACCTAAAATAAATAAAACTTGACATTTAAGACCATTAATATATGCTAAACTTTATTTGGCTCAGCCAGAGTGTCAGTAACACTGTAGACTTTGATTGCATAATGACTTAGCATTAATTATATGTATAATTCTCAGTTTTTATTTTTTTCTTGAACGCTGTCAGCTCTGCGTTGGTATCTGTAACACTGTCTGTGTGCTTTTGAAGGCAGACAGGGGAGTGCTGTCAGACCTCAGTTTTGGGAGCAAGAGGACCAGCACAAACGCTTGTGCTTCAACAAGTATTTTAGTGTTTCAGATCTTTGCAGCAAGAGATTAAATGGGCTCAGTTGTTGAGAGTATTCCTTGAAAAGGCTCTAATGTTCCTTTCTAGTAACCTTTATTTGCAGAATAAGATCTCATATGATTGCATATATCACAGAATGGTGGGGGTTGGAAGTGACCTCTGGAGATCCCCCAGTCCAACCCCCTGCCACAGCAGTTGCACAGGACGGCATCCAGGCGGGTTTGGAATGTCTCCGGAGTGGGAGACTCCCCCACCTCTCTGGGCAGCCTGTGCCAGTGCTCTCCCACCCTCAAAGGAAAGAAGTTCTTCCTCATGTTAAGATGGAACTTCCTATGTTCAAGTTTGTGCCTGTTCCCTCTTGTCCTATCACTGGGCACCACTGAAAAAAGACTGTTCCCATCCCCCTGGCACCCTCCCTTTAAGGATTTATAAGCATTGATAAGATCCCTCCTCAGTCTTCTCCAGACTAAAAAGCCCCAAGTCCCTCAGCCTTTCCTCATAAGAGAGATGCTCCAGTCCCCTCATTATCTTTGTAGCCAAATAGGACTTTTCACCCATTTACCATTTTCCTTTACTTAAATACTCGCAATGTATTAATGCTATGTGTGATTTGATGTTGTCTGGATTTTTTTTTTTAGCCATCACAGATGGGAGCCATACCAGTAATGACACAGCCAACTTTAATATACAGTCAGCCAGTCATGAGACCACCAAACCCTTTTGGCCCTGTACCGGGAGCACAGGTTGGTATATTCAAAATAATTGGTGCTCGGAACAAATTATAGCTGGGTCAGTTTCTTTAAAAATATTTTAATATTATCTTGTGTTGGACAAATGTATTGCACAAGCCCAGTAGTTCATGTAAGGATTGCTTCCTAGCTCCTGACGTCCAGGCTGGCAGCACCGAGTTTGTTTTACAGCAGGAAAGAGGATGGCATTTTAAGGCATTGTTTTTCTGGGAATGTGACTGAGATTATCCTCAACGCTTTAGTGAAGAGATTAGTTAAGATTAGTTAATTCTGTGCTGTTTGCTGGAGACAGGCTTCTTCCCCAAAGCTGGTGTTCTCTGCTGCTTTACCTCGAAGTGTGGCTTTATGACATTGTGCTATTGCAGCCTTTTCTCGAACATATGTGGCACTGCTCTTAAAAGTATCAGATTATAAATTAACCAAGTCTGGCAGTAGCTGTAAACTTTTTGAGTGTAAGCTGCATGCTTACATGACAGCGTTTTGCAGGGGACAGACCGGGTGTACGGAGCCTTTTCAGTCTGTGACTGTTACAGATGGGTCTGAAAAGAGCGCGGCATCAAACCTGGTGAGGCTTCAACCCCTCACCTGGTTGGTAGCGCTGACCGCTCTCAGTGGGAGGCACACGGCACCTTCATCTAGTTTTAACCGTTGGCTTCTCTAGAGCTCTCTGTATTCCTCCGTGTTTTTGTAGGAAACAGTAGTTACAGCATAGTGAAGGTATTAACAGCTACACCAGTGTGTCTGGCCTTTCCCTGTTCAGTAAGGCGTTACATGAAATGGAGCGTTCCTTATGTTGCTGCTTTTCTGCTTCTCCTGATCCATTGTGTGTACATGCGTTACCTAACGTGTTGCAGTAAGAGTCTGCTGAAGCGTTACTCGTGGTGAACATTGAGAATAACTGACTTTATCAACACTGGCGTTAAATATGTACCTTTTATTGGGTTTTTTTTGCAGACTTCCATCGCTGGGAAGTTTCTGTCTGAACTCGCTTTTTGAACCCAATAGCCATGTGAAGACAGATTTTTGCAGTAGGAGAAACATTTAAGAAAAACTAGGGGGGAAGGGGGATGGATGACCTTGAACATCTTCATGCTATTTTCAGAAAATATTAGGATCATTAAGACTTGATTGTGTTTGTGAACTGTAGTTAGAGGCAGAGCCAAGTTTAGCTGGCAGACTTGAACTTCGGTATTAACAGTGTGGTTTCACTTACCTGTCAAATGTTTCTTTGTCAAAGTTCACACTGTGCATCGTGACTCTGTTAGAAAAATGTAATATATTGGGATTGTGTTTTGATCTCATTATAAAGAGTTCTGTCTTTATAGGCAACTGCTTAAAAACATGCATGTATAACTTCACTGAAGTATATGTTGGTGTGAGTGTGATTTTGGGACTAGAGTGTGGAGGGAAAAGAATTCAGCAGTGGGTTGGAGAGGAAAAGAGCCTCAAACTTTTCTCCAGTGCCTGAATCTGATCCTGCACCAGGGGAGGCCATGCTGGGTGCTCCCAGTGGGCAGTATGTCCATTTTCTTCACTAAAATAGTTTTTTTTTTATTGTTTATTTTTTAAAGGCTTTATTTGAAAGGGACACAGTTAGATTTATTTTTTTTTTAAGCTAGAAATGCAGTTTTCAGTTAACTTTCTCTTGGACTCCTGAAAGCTGCTTTGCATAGTCACTGTTGCTTCAGACAAGTTATTTTGGTGTATTTCACATGGGTTTTATACTATTTCAAGGGGAAAAAATGCATTTACAAGACTTCTTAAATAGAGAACAAGTTAAAGGATCCTCAAGGATAAGAGATTTTTTTTTTTTCCTACAATTCCCAAAATAGCAATTTTGAAATGTCCCTTTAAACAAAGAAATTAAAATCTGCCTACCTGCCTAACTGGGTTATAAACAAGTAGGTGGGTCTGAATAGCCAAGTGAGCCTTTCTGCTTGGTTTGACATTGCAGGGCTGGGTCTGGGTTGAATCCCAGCTGGCTGTCATAACAGGAGACAGAGGAATTAGTCACAAGTGAAGTGCATAGGGCTATATTTATTGTGCTTATCTGACAAGGGGTTTGGCTCCTGTGAGAATTAATTTGATAGAAAACACACCCTCTGAATCAGCATTTGCTGCGTGACCAGGAAGGGTTTTCCCCGAGACGCGCAGTCTGCGGTGCTTGCAGATGTTTGAGCTTTCTGCAGTCTGACATCAGTAAAGCGACTGAAATGAAACAAAGGCTGCGTGCGAGAGCTGCTTCCCCACACACTGCGGAGGTGGCATTTACTAACGCGCAGCCACCGAGGGGAATTACAACGTTATTACGCTAAATTGACTGTATGCTTAGTCTTGAGGCTCTTCTGAGAACATATTTGTCTATTTAGGTTTAGTTAATACTCCTGCTAGAATAGGAAAATAAAGAAATAAAAACGTGTGTTCTTGGTGTAAGTAAACAAATCTTAATGAATAATGGTTATCTGAAAGGCATACGACTCCAACTGCCGACGTCCCACGTGCATCTCTTCAAATGCCATTATTCTCATACAAGTTCTGCCCATGGTGTCATTGCTGCCAAAACCAAAATTGTTTTTCATATTTAAATTTAAAGCACCAGATTATATCACTCGCCTCCAGTCTGCTCGTAGATCTTGGTTGCTGTCTGCAGTAAAGAATCTTGAAGGTACTTTAAAACATAATGACAGATACGAAGTTGTTGCTGAGAAATTATATTGCCAAGTTGTAGCGTGTTGGGAACTCCTCCTATTTCATATACAGAGTGGTAAAATAGGCATCCCAATGTTGTCCAGTTTCTTTATAATTTAAACTGGTGTTCCTAACTTGGTACTCTTAAGGATTTGTCTTAACAATATCCTTTTCCTACCACTAGACATACCTATTTTGCCACTCTTTCAAGTGTTCTGTTTATATGCTTGCAACTTTATTTCTAACTGTTGCTATCAAAGCAAGGGTAGTTTGTTTTTTTAAGGGCAAAATAATTTGAAACAATTGAGAATGAGACTAGAACAGTTGCTGCTTTGAAAGGTGCAAAAGTTATTCATAGTTTTAAAAGAAACTGGTGTGTACCTTTTTTCTTTGAAATCGCTTGTCTTGCATTAGGGTCAGTATTTCCCACTTGAGAAAGAAAATAATAGTTTTCATCATGATAAATTAGTGGGCTTTTCTCACTGCAAAATATTATGTGTTGTGCTACCCAGAGCAGTGAGCATGGTCGGAGTTGTGTGATGAAATTTTAGCTGGTGGGGAGGAGAGTGTGTGTGTGAGTATGAGGAAGGCACGGGCTGAATCAGTGGCCCAAACAAGGGTAAAGAGTAGCCAGAGTGACGGCAGGCGTGATGCAGTACAGCAAACGCAGAGTACTTCAGATGAGACGGATCTGAACGGTGTCCAGCGAACGGGAATGTAACTGCCCGTTGTAAGACCCGCGTGTTGTAGCGCACGGCAGCAGTGCGTGAATGTCCACCGCCACCAAAAACATGGTCGCGTTGGCTAACGTAAAACAGTACAGTACTGCCAAATCACCAGTGTGTCTGTACCTGGGCTGTATTCTGGGCTGATTAACCCCAAAGGGACATGGCCTTCGGAGGGGAAGCAGCTGGGTAGGGAAAATTTTAAGATTTAAGACAGAATAAAGAGATTACTGTGCCTACTGCCAGCTTCTGTGTGCACGGTAACAGTGCCGTTGTTAATGTCACCGAGTTGTACAGAAGGGTGGTAGGAACAATCACCTGTTGATGATGAAGAATAGGTGAATGTGCAAATGAGTAAATTGGTTTTGTGGGGTTTTTTTTTATTGTTTGTGTTTTCTTTTTTTATTTGAGACTGTGGAAGAGCAGGCTATGGAATTCAGAACAGACTTATACCAGAAGGTAGACTTTGCAGGTGCTCCTTTTGGCACATTAATCCTAAAATATGTGCTAAAACAGCTTGACAGCCTTGTTTAATGAGAAACCAATATCTAGCTAGTGATGGGAATTGGCACAACACTCGCTACGGATGGGTGGTTCTGTGTTACTGTGACTCCGGGGAGTTTTTGTCTCTGTTGGAAGCAGCGAGAAGTGACGACTGCTGTTGGAGGTGAGACTAAGCTTTGGCTCTGATCCAGCACAGCACATTGCATTTCATAGAATCATAGAATGGTTTAGGTTGGAAAGGACCTTGAAGATCATCGAGCTCCAACCCCCTGCCATAGGCAGGGACACCTCCCACTAGACCAGGTTGCCCAAGGCCACGTCCAGCCTGGCCTTGAACACCTCCAGGGATTGGGCCTCAGCAACCTCTCTGGGCAACCTGTTCCAGTGCCTCACCACCCTATTTCAGCTCACACAAGTGCTGGGCGGTGAGGAGACTAAATGCACAGCTCTAGGGGTGTTAGCGCTAGAGAAAGTGATGGCCAGTGCTGCTGTTTCATCTGCTTCTCCCTAGAAACTGCTAAGGTAGGTTCTTGTTTTCAGATATATTAATAATTTGTGTTCTGGATAGATGCAGTGTAGGAAAATGTCTTAACTATACTTTCCACACTTTTTTTTGTGTCCTTTTTCATAATTAGATTAATACATTAAGATATGTATTTACTGTAAGGTCCTGTGTCTTGTCTGAATTTAGCTGGGGCATCCAGGAGATAGCACTGTCAAGTTTTTTCCCCAATATTTAACCTGAACGGGCTTCCTTGAAATTTCACCTCTGTTTCTGGTTACACGCTGATGTTACAGCTCTAAAACCTGCCAGTCTTCCACACTGCTTTCTAACTGGGACATTACTTTGGACTTGGTATCAGTTGGAGATTTGCCAACTCAATTTAACAGGACTTTTTAATATGTGACTTCGAGCCAGTTGACCACGAAGAGGAAGAATGTCTCCTGAGGTGAAGTCGCAGCAGGCACTGCTTGCTGAAGCGATGGTTCTGTTGGACTTTGTCATTTAGTCTGGCTCAAATCCTGGAGAGGAGGGATTGGGGGTGTGTGAGCTACGGCTTTCCAAAGGGAAGAACCAAGTTTAGAAGGGGAACTTCTGACATCCTGAAACTGCTTCTCAAGCACTTCCCATTCTGTCTCATGACTCTTCCATAATCTGTTTATGGGGACTGAATCCCAGTGTCCCATTGGGAGTGGGGTTTTGGGAGGGAGATGATGATTCCAACCCAGACAGAGAGTACTGATCCTGAAGGAACTCCTCCTCCCCACATGGTTTCTGAGATAGACGTTAACGTGAAAAATTTACACTCTGGGCACTCCTGCAAGCAGTTCCCATAAGCGTGTTCCCTGTCAGGCGTAGGTTGGCCAGCATTCAGTATTTCCAAAGGAAATACGTCTTCATGTGATGTTTTTTGCAATGGGTATGAAGTGCAAGTATGCGCTGGTGATTAGTGACTCAAGTCTGAGTAAACTGTTGAAGTGATGGAATCCGAAATGGAGAAAGTTGACTGTTATATTTGTAACTGCAAAAGCACACACGCTCTACGAGGGAGGAGGGCAAATAGAATTTAATAAAGCACCATTTATAACTGGGAAAGCACTAACAAAGAAGGAAAAGGATGAAAAAATAAATCGATAGATAGCAGATACTCCTGCAATTACAGCCTGCAGGTTACTGGGCCCTTCCAGCAGCAGCAGCTGGAATGCCAATATTACCTACTTGTAAATTATGTGCTTTACATGGCTGAATTTGTAGTGTGGTGCTTTAAATATGTGGCTACAGGATGTGATTTTGTTAGTGTAGATAGTATAGACTATTGCTCTCAGTCTTCAGTTCTTGCCTAAAATCTCAGCAGTTGACAAACTCTCATCTGTTTTTTTTTCCTGCCCCCAGAATATATCCCATGTTTTCCTTCTAGGCCCCAAATTGACAATTATCCGTTGTCTGCTCTCCAGCTTCTTTTTGTACACATCCTATTTTGAGAGGGAAAGATGCTGAGAGCTGTTTCTTCTGGAGAAGGCATCTGGAAGGCTGCCGGGCTCTGGCCAGACCCCCAGCCTCACCTCTCCCTCCCAGTACGTAGTTTTGCCAGTAAAGCGGGGAGAGTGTTAACCTGTTTCACGGGAGTGTCAGGCTTAATGTTTTGTATCTTCTTTTGAAGAAAACCGCTGTGAAAGTGCGAGGTTATCTGCTTATTTGGCAAATTCCAATTGAAATTTCCTTCTAGGAGAGTCATGTCCAGCTTGTTTCTGCATTACACCAACCATTGAAGAGGCTTTCTGTTCTCCATATGACCAAACACCTTGCTTTAATAGTTGATTTCTGCTGAGTTTGCCTCTTAACCTCCCCTTGTCCTTTTCATTACACGTTCAGCTTTCATATTCTGTCATTCTGAGACCTTTTTTTCTTTTTCTTTCCCTTTCTCTGTCGTCTTCCTACTAGCTGTCTGCAGCATCCAGCCCTTCCAGTCAGAGTCCTCACAGAGCCTCAGGAAAGGATCCCTTTGCAGAGCTCTCTCTCCAGGATTTCTTGTAGAACAACTTAGGTATTGTCCGTTATTCTGGGGAGATGCTGGTTTTCGTGCTATAAAACAAAATCGCACTTCTAATTCGAGTTTTATTAAGGTGACTAGAACCATTTCTGAAGAAAATAAAACGAAGTCATGTTGAGTTGGAAGCATTGTGGAAGTGACTTGGGAACTCGGTGTAATGAACTGCGGCATTTTAAGGGCCCGATTGAGTCATTTTGCTTCGGTCCGTTGGAGATAAAGTTTCCCAGTTCCTCCCTGAACTGCGAGAGCAGCACACATGGTACTTCACTGCAGTTGGGGAGAAGGAACTGGTATTACCTGGTTTTTACCACTTCATTGGGAAAATGTTTCAGGTTCGTGGCTATCGGCAAAGCCCCGAGTGCTGCTGGCAGTCTGCTCCTGCACGTGGCCGGCTGCTGACCAAAGAGTGCGCTTCATGCAGAAGGTGGTACTTGGCTTCACGCGTGCGAGGGTTAAATTTTAGTACAGATCCGCACTGGAGTTCCGTTCTTTCTTACCAGTCAGAGGCGGGTGGAGATTCAATACTAAAATGAGTGACAATATGAAAAAATTCAAGAACACGTGTCGTAAAGACAGAGTAGGCTTTATTGCCCACGGCACCTGCTTTTCTTTGTGCACTTCCTCTGGTTCAGCGTGAAAAGTGACGTTGAGTTCTCTTCATAATGATGTTGATCTGTTACGCAGCCGCTGGTGACAAGTGTTGCATGGATAAATGGATGGGGTTTATTGTTGGGCTTAATGCAAAGAGTTGTTCCGAAGGCGGGTGTAGCTGGAAAAACATCCTGGTGGCTTTCGGTGGTTTTCTGGCTGTGATGTTATAAACTCTTTATTTCTGTTTGAAACTTCAGATCTTGGGGTAGCTTGGGCATTTGAAGAATGGACATTTTTGAAGAAAATGCAGGTTTATAGTGGAAGTCCTACTTCTGTTGGATGTTTAACACGAGGGTTTTTAATCTTTCCAGATTCAGTTTATGTAACTGTGTTAGATGGAAGAGAAAGGACCGTCTCCAAAGAGATGTGCTCACCAGTAAACCCCCCCCCACTTCCAGGAAAAAAATGAACTTCAGTCTCTCAAACTCTCCTCTTCCACTAAATGATGCAGTGAAATGATGAAGACCAATGAAGGAGCCTGGGACAACTCCACAAGGAAACATCGATACAGAATACAAAGCCAAGAATTGCCATGAATTAAGACTAAGATCTAATTTTTTTGTCCTGGTGACTAACACGTCGATACTTTCAGCTTCTAATAATATCCATAATCGGTAACGTACGAAGAGAAGCCTTTGTTCTGGAAATTGCGATTGGTGTTTGGAAATGCTGTCTGGAATGGAGATGTGTCCTTTACCGTAACTCAAAACAGGACTGTGGACAGGGAGGGGAGGGTCAAATCCTAACTCTTAATTCTGCAGTTACCTTTTCTTCAGTCCTCACAAATGTAGGCACAGCAGTAATGGAAATTAACTTTTTTTAAAAATTATATATTCAGTTTGCAGTAGACATTCCTTATGTATTATTGTTTGTATTTATTTATGATTATCAATTTAACATTAATATTGTATCAAAAAAAAACCTCCTTATGAAAATGAGTATGGATGTATACAGTATGTCTGATTTTTATCCACAAAGAATGAATCTGATTCAGAATGCTTTTCAGCCGACATACAGAGCACTAAATATTTTAAAGGTCTGAATCTAATGAATTCTCAGTATATATGGGAATTAGGGAAGAGCTGTAAAATGCATTAATCCTTATAGTCAATTCTGTGCCTAGGATTTTGCAAGGGAACAGTTAACTGACTAGAAGAAGCACTACACTTTTAATTCAGCATTAGTGCGTTGGGAAGGAACTTTATTGCTTTGTGCTTGGCATGTCATTCTTTTTACATTTGACATTATAAGGCCTTTCCAAAATGAATGTGAGGAATTGCTTTCACTTTAAGACTTTCCTTCTTTTCTGTAAAAAAAATAAAATAAAAAAAAATAAAAAAACCTGAGGTGTTGTGTGTTGGGGGGAAGCCTTTTCATTTGGCCAGTGCCATGTTTATGATCCCGGACCTTTTAAAAGTAAAAAAGGGGAAGTAGCTTCCTTACGTATGTCTAGTTGGGTATTTAGTTAACGAAGAATTAAAGCAGCACTGTTGATCGGTGCTTTGTGTAAATACATCATAACTTTTGGGTGGAGTGGGGCCTTCAGAAGGATAGTCAACGATGTGAAAGCAATTCTGTACATGAGTTAAGCATACTTGCTGCATTGTCTCTGCAGATTCTATTTTTGTTTAAAATATTAAAATGTACGTTAGCAAAAATGGGTGGATTTTCAAATAAAATGCAGCTTCCACAGAACTTTTGTTACGGTATGAAAGTCTGAGGTGCTTCTTTTCTTTTTGCTGCTTAAAATGTGCACTGATAATTGCTTTGTTTACTTAATAAAATACCAAATGTATTTCGTATGTGCAGACTGTATTACAGGGAGTGCAGCGCTGTGAATCCGTGAATGACATGACCCAGACAACATCTTCCCGGTGGTGCTGCAGTAGACGGCCTTAGTTCCACTATAATGAGTTGTCTCATTAAGAGCTGGATTCCTTACTTAATACGGTATTTCACGGTCTTCTAATTTTTCAAAATATCCATGGCAATAAACTTGTACTGTTTATAACTGAGCAAGAAGTATGAATACACCAAAAATAATTATTTAGGTATGTTCCCTCACCTTCAGCGGAGGGTAATGCTGCGGGAGCGGTGAAGAGCGTGCTCAGACCGTTGTCTGCGTTAGACACTAGTTTGCATCACAGGGAGTCGCGACAGAAATGGACTTCCCTCTTCTCAGCGACCCGAGGCTTGTCCTGAAGGATGTACGTCATCAAATGATCAGTACAGATCAGTGGATTTACAATATCTTTCTAAAAGCATGACTTAAAAAAACCCCTGAAACTGTTACTTTTAGAGTATATAATGCACATGCCCACAGCTGGGGAGTTTCATATACAGTTTACTTTAATGTTTACCTTCCTACAAATGAGGCTTTGGGTGGGACTGAACCACCAGAGAACAACTTCGGTTTAGTTTTCGTTTGCACTCAGAATATCAAAAATGCAAATTGTCTGAACCGGGGGTCAACCGGGAAGAAGGTGCACGTTTGTGTCCTGTTAGCTGAATCGGTAACGACCGGGGTACAAACCGTTCTGAAACACGGCCCAGAGCTTGTGCGAAAGATCAAGGTCAACTGTCTTCTCCCCTGTAGCCCGCGGTGTGAGAAAAACAGAGACCACCCTTGTCACCCTTCTAGGCCTGCGGTGCTCTGCGCACGGGGGTTTCGGTCCGTTTTGAGGCTGTTGGCTGAGGATACAGAGCTGCGTGCAGAGCTCGTTTTGATCTTTGTGCCCCCTTTGTGGGGCTGTGAGTGTGAGGTGGCAAATCAGGCAGGTGCCAAAAATGCCCAAACACAAACACCTCTTCTGCAGGGATGCCAGATTCAGCTCTTACCCTTTCCTGCTCACTCACAGTTGCTCCATGTGCTTTAACGCAGCTGCTGCGCGGGTTAAGCTTGTTGGAGGCTTTGCTAAGAAAGCTCACCTTTGGTTCACTCTCCAGAGACAAACTGGCTTGAGAATTTTCCCAAGGATTATTTTCCCATTTACTTTGGGAAAATAATACTACTTATGTTTGTTTTCAGTATTGCTGGAATAACCCTCAGTTGTAGCTTAATTTAAAAAGCAGGGCTCATAGATGTGTTTCTTTTGAATTACTGGTCATTAATAATGGGGGGTTGTGAAAACCTGGTTCTCGTCAAAGTTGGGTTCAAAGCCTACTTAATCTGAGAGAGGATCTTATCAATGCTTATAAATCCTTAAAGGGAGGGTGCCAGGGGGATGGGAACAGTCTTTTTTCAGTGGTGCCCAGTGACAGGACAAGAGGGAACGGGCATAAACTTGAGCATAGGAAGTTCCATCGTTAAGATGGGGAGGAACTTCTTTCCTGTGAGGGTGGCAGAGCACTGGCACAGGGTGCCCAGAGAGGCGGTGGAGTCTCCCACACTGGAGACATTCCAAACCCGCCTCAACACCATCCTGTGCAACTGCTGTAGGTGACCCTGCTCTGGCAGGGGGTTGGACTGGGTGATCTCCAGAGGTCCCTTCCAACCCTGACCATTCTGTCAATCTAGCAGAGCGAAGGGTCTGGGAGAGCTGCCTGCCCCTAGCAAGCAGTGGAGGACACCGCTGCAGTTCCTTTTAGAGATTCGTGAAGGAAACTAGCGTGTCAGAATCGTCACAATTTTTTAATTTTTTTTTTAATCAGAGAATTATATAATGAAACCAACTGGATTCACCTCTTGAGGCAGTTACTCTTGCCGGAACAAGAACCTGAACAGGTAGTAGCCTCAGGTGTTTTTTAAAAGCCCAAATGTAGAATCTTCATCCAAAGACAGATCTAAATTCTTACACTGCTTCTGTTCTTTGTTTCGAAGTCACAAAGGGAACTGAACTGTTCTGTGCAGTAAATTGACAGTACCTCAGGAAATGTTTCAAAACTGTTTTTACGTGACATCAGATGGTCGGTTCAGCCAGTTACTGGGGTAAGTCACAGACTCTCAGCTGCCAAAGAGCCTTTCAGCAAGGAGGAGGGACAAGGTGAAACCTCGCGTCTTTCATGAGAGGAAAAAGTGCCCGTTTATCAGAGCCAGGTATAAATGTTGTCATGCTATAAATGAATTGCAACTTGAAAGCCACGACATACTTGAGATAAAGATTGTGGCAGAAAAATGAGAATTAGGTGCCAAAAACACTGGGAGAGAGAGGAAACGCTGATGGGAGCAGAAGATTGACAAGATAATGTCAGGGTAGCGAAGAAATACGCTGAATACAGAAGACAAATCCATGTTAATGGGAGCACATGTAAATGAACCACGAGCTTTCTCCTTGGCCCGTTGACCTTTGCAGCGTGCTCGCACTGCGGTGGAGTAGAGCAGAAAGTTTAGACATCTTTTGGTGAATTTGCTCAGCGAGAAAAATCTGCGAGTTACTGATGGTTTCCATGTTTAAACCGGAGAATGAAGGGGCTTGGCTGAGCAGAGGGACACGGTTTAGTGGTGGTGTTGGCAGTGTGAGGTTGATGGTTGGACTCGATGATCTCAAAGGTCCCTTCCAACCGAGACAATCCTATGATTCTATGACCAGATCAGGAAGAATGAGTGAGGGGGAGAGAACCCTGAACAGGTTCCCCTGAAGGTGTGACATTGCTGCCACCCTCGCAGCACCCTGTTGTATCTGAAGGCTGAGTAAATGCCATATCCATTTCACTTGTGGGAGATGCCCAAGATAACAAATCGTTCCAGGAGTTGAGTGAAACACATTACTTATTTCTTTTTCTTGCTTCTCTGCTGATGAAATTTCCTGAGGCAAAGATCAAAAAGCCTCGGAACAAACAGCCGACTTCCTTAAAAGTTCTGTTGGGTGAGCCGATAATGGTACTGAAGATGTGTTGGGTATGAGCGTGTTGCTCTGGATATCCGGCAGCTGCGGCACAGGAGGAGAGCTGAGCTCTCGGGTTTATTTTCACAGCACAGATCTCGGCTTTGTTCACAGTGGTAACTGCTGAACTTCCCCGTACCAGCTACAGCGATTGCCCGAGTATTGTTTTTCTAGAAAAGCATTATTTGATACAATTTTAGCCTCTCGCTGCGCTTTAATCACTAAAAGTGAGGAAAAGGTCCAGCACCGTGTCTAATCCCAGTTTTCCATGGCTCAGTGGAGATGTTCGATGGGCCATATACAGGAACAGTCGTTGGCATCTTATTACCACATCGTGTCCTAAAACAACACGGTGTTTGTGGTGGTCTGCAGAACACGAGCTCTGAAGTGTGGTATTACAGAGAAACATCCTTCCTTCTACTCTGGACTCAAAATCCAAGGGAAAGTCTTTTTCAGAGGAACATCCAGCTGCAAAACATCAGTGGCTTAAGACGCTAATGCCATTAGGTTCTCTGTTCCTTGCTTGTCACTGGAGTGTAACTTTTCAGTCCATTAGCTTCTGCCTTGACCTGATTCTGGCAAACTCCTTTTAGCCCACAGAAGCGGAGCGTTTAATAACTTCTCTCAGAAAGCAGCCAAACAGGAACAAATGCTGCAGAACAAGCCTCCTACCCTCCTTTCCCAAAACACGCAGGTCTCAACCTGTGGAAAGATTGCCTCGTTATACAACCCGGCTGCATCAGAGGCTGCGAACCTCTCAAAAACCAGACCAGAAGTTAAGTAACCTTCATTCCCCGCAGCTCAGGCTGGGAGAGATCATACTTGCACAGCCAGACTATAAAGCAATATAATCCCCTTGCTTGACTCCACAGGGAAATTGCTCGGAGAGGGTTCAAACCAGCAGCGCGCTGACGTAAGCGGCTGCTTTAATCGCTCAAGTGGATGCGGGCGAGCAGCCCACCCCACCCCACCCCACCGTGCTTTTCAGGCATTTGATGGATTGATCTTCCTGAGTCCCAACACATGGGCTTCGGTCTATTAAAATGGGTTTTATTACCACACGCTTACATATAACATTTCTTTAACTTTGAATTTCCAGGGGACACTTGTGAGTTTGCTGTTTGTTTATTTTTCCTGTTGAAACTGCAAGTTTCCTATGTTGCGTGCCAGTTAAACACATAACTCCAGCTCAACCGAGGCTTTGCTGGGATTAAAGTTGTGGGGACACGTGGACACTTCTCTGCATCTTGTGGCCTACCTAGTTGTCTTGCGCAACGGAAACACAGTGAAGAAAAGGTATTTCAGAATACTGGGGATGTAAGGGTGACTCCTGTAAGTTCGGTCCTCACCGGAGCAGCGAACCCCATCTCCCATGGTTTAAGTAGGAGTTGGAAGCGTTGGCCGTGCTGCCAGAAAGCGGACCGATTGGCCCTCTGTTGTACAACATGTTGCTCATTTCTGAGAGCTTTTGCCAGTAACAAAATTATCAAATCCAGATGCCTCATTTGCTGAAGACCTAGCTTTCTCCAGATAAAAGCCTCACACTGGCCTTAGCGCTAATCCTATAGAAATCAAGGGGATTTGGGACACTTCACTAACTACGTTTTGCTACAGGCTGTTGGTTCTGGCTTCTGCAGGCTGCCTGGGGCTTGCACCCTAATTAGCATGTTTCTTTTTAACTCTCTCTCACCCACACAGGCATTTATGGTAAAAGGCTAAACAGGGAGTTGAAGAGATGAAGTTTCTCTTTTTTTCCTCGAGGTGCAAGTTTCTGTTGTGCTGCCCCATGCCCTCCATGTGGTGGTATGCATCATGGGCACAAGCAAAGAGAAGCCTTGAGATCAGCCCTACATTTACATCACTAGGAAATGGAAATGCCCTTTGGGGAGTGGTGGGAACAAGGAGAGGCTCATCTTTAACTGAAATAGCTGTTCAGCATAAGCCATATTCTAATTCTGCGACTAAACGAAAAGCTAAACTAATGACTGTGCAGAACTAATCTCTCTCTCAAGTAAGCCATTTCACGGGGCTTGCGCTTTTCTCAAAGAACGCCGGTGTAGCCGAGGGGAGGCTCCTGTGGTGCTGAAAACATCACCAACTCGCACCTACGGATCCTCCTTCTCTCGACACTTTAGCACTAGGAGCCATCTCAGTCTTTGCGGAAACTCAGTTGGGTTACAGCAGGGATACAGCCAAACTTAAATATTTAACTGTTTACTATGCGGCGATGCAAGTGAGATTCAGTCAGAGGAAACACCTGCTGGGCAGGACTATCTGAGCTCCCTCGAAAAATGTAAAAAATGTTTGCGCTGAAGTACAGAATAAGCTGAGACACTGCATGGACACAGGTTGTTTAAAGTGTTTTAAGTTTATTCCAAACTGCTGATTAACCCGTCAAGGGTTTAAATCAGATTATTCAATGCTTTCACAATTGCTAAATAGGAAATCATAGAATCATAGAAAGGCTTAGGTTGGAAGGGACCTGAAAGATTAGTTCCACCCCCCCAGCCATGGGCAGGGACACCTCCCACCAGACCAGGTTGCTCAAAGCCCCATCCAGCCTGGCCTTGAACACCTCCAGGGAAGGGGAAGCCACAATGTCTCTGGGCAACCTGTGCCAGTGTTTCACCACCCTCAAAATGAAAAATTTCTTCCTAATGTTTAATCTAAATCTCCCCTCTTCCAGTTTGAAGCCATTCCCCCTCGTCCTATCACTACATGTCCTTGTAAAAACTCTCTCCAGCTCTCCTGTAGGTCCCTTTTAGGTACTGGAAGGCTGCAATAACATCTCCCCAGAGCCTTCTCTTCTCCGGGCTGAACAACCCCAACTCTCAGCCGGTCCTCACAGCAGAGGCGCTCCAGCCCTCTGATCATCTTCGTGGCCTCCTCTGGACCCACTCCAACCATGTCCTTCTGATGTTGGGGGCCCCAGAGCTGGATGCAATACTCCAGGTGGGGTCTCACGAGAGTGGAGTAGAGGGGCAGAATCACCTCCCTCGCCCTGCTGGCCACGCTTCTTCTGATGCAGCCCAGGATGCGGTTGGCCTTCTGGGCTGCGATCGCACATTGCTGGCTCATGTTGAGCTTCTCATCAATCAGCACACCCAGGTCCTTCTCCTCAGGGCTGCTCTCCAGCCATTCCCCGCCCAGCCTGTATTTGTGCTTGGGATTGCCCCAACCCAGATGTAGGACCTTGCACTTGGCCTTGTTGAACTGCATGAGGTTGGCTTGGGCCCACCTCTCCAGCCTGTCCAGGTCCCTCTGGATGGCATCCCTCCCTTCCAGCGTGTCTACCTCGCCAAACAGCTTGGTGTCATCAGCAAACTTGCTGAGGGTGCACTCGATCCCACTGTCCATGTCACCAACAATGCAGAGGTCAGAAGCCTACTTGTGCCTGTGGGAAGTAAAGGCTTTGTGTACCCCTGACAGGGTGTCCGGGATGTGCAATGAGAGTGGAAAAAAAACCCACTGAGCCAATGCACTAAGATATATGTTCATAGAAACTACCCGCAAAACCAAAGATACAGGATTACACAACATATTTGGCCAATTAAAATTAAAAAAAAAGTAATAAAAGAATTAAAACTTTTATGATTTTTATGCTTTTTAATTTTTTTTTAAAATTTTTGGTTATTTCAATATATTTAAGTAGGGGTTTTATGAAGACAGATAAAATGCATTCAAATATTTGATTTGTAGCAATAGTTGAATTATGCTTTGATAAATTACATTCTGCTTTAGTGGGGTGTTAAGTATTTTGTAACAGGTCTACATTTTATAGCAGCCTGCATTTACCCATGCCGTGTCTGATGCCGAGGGAATTCCACATTTGACAGACTACAAGTGGGGACCACAAAAACTAAATATTAACTCGGATCCTTTATTAGATACATGTGCAGCTATGTGGACTGAGAAGCCCAAAAAGTGCACAAGAGTTCTCACAGTGGTAAGGAAAGCAACCTTTCAATTAGCCATCTGCACTCATTAAACTTCTGTGTGTAAATCATGATCCAGGCACTCAAAAATAGCTTACACAAAACCCAGTGCCACACGCTTCTTGAAGAACAGAACAAATATTTAATGAACTGAGAATGTTACATTTGTGTGTTAACAGCACAGCTTGTCTATTTTTAACCAACCTTTTGTTTAGATAAGGCCTTGATCATCTGAGCTGTGATGTGCCCATCTGATTTACCAATAATGCCGTCTTCTATGTGGCTCCTGCTTGGCATTTCTTCTGGTTCTTTATGAATAGGCATGGCTCTTCCAACCACACACATTAGCTTTGTCTCCAGAGGACCCAGTTTTAAGTATTCCTTAAGAAGAAAGAATAGTACTCTTCTGCAATTACATTGAAGAACAGCCATTCTTCAAAAAAAAAAAGAAAAAAAAACCCAGCAACTTTCCTTTTAAAAGCAACTGTGAAGATGCTGCTCTGCGGTTGCTGTGTTTGGTAATGTCAGTGTTAACGGGCTTGGTTTACACGCCAGCTCATCTTAGGAGGCTGCAGCCCTGCTGCCCTCTTCTTTTCCTGTGTGTTTTCAGCAGTAACACTTGCCCTGCAAACCAAATTCTGCTCCCAAGTTCAGTTCTGTGAGAAGAATTAAACTAATCCAACAGCTCACTACTGCCAAGAAAGAAGTCCAAGTCCAGCCATGTGCTTCTACCACGTCTGCGCTGGCTCTGGTCTTCTCCAAACCTCTGAGTCAATTTGGTTGACTAACCCAACAGAAAACTAATTCAGGAGGAGAAAAAAGGCAAGCTTCTCTGCTGGGTTAGTGAGCGAATCAGCTACAGAAAAGGCCTATGTGCACTGTGGGTTCCCTAAAGGGAGGAGCAGGACCATACAGGCAAGGCCAGGCAGAGGGAAGGAGGAACCCTACGGCGCAGGCTCTTGAATCGCCTCTATTTAATAAATGCTTTCATAATAGTTGCCAATGCAACTTCACTGTTTGCAATTACACCCTCATTGCTATAAAGTACGAGAATGTCAGCAGCACCTATGTCCCTCAGTGGGCCATTGTCCCTCTGCAGTGCAGGAACAAAAAAGTAAAGTTAGTATTCCTATCCCAAGGTAATATCTGCAAGGAAACAAACACCTGGACAGATTTTTTTTTGTTAAATGTTCAGCTTTTCTGTGTAATGACTCTTCAGCACAGAGCCTCTCCTTCAGTTGGTCTCTGAACAAGGCAACAGGATGATTTCTCTGAACACAAGTTGCAGGGTATTAATCAAGCTAATGCCAAATTTCTAGGAAAAGAGTTAATGTTGGGTTTAGTTGTTGGTTGTTTTTTTTTTTAAACTCATTATTTAGTATGCTTGAATAAAATATTCAAGAGCAAAGAAACATTATGGAGAAGTATCTTTACACAGAAAACCCTGCAGTCTGCACCACGTCTGTATCATCTTTAATTTGCAGTAGAAATCAGTGATGTAACGTATTTTCCGAGAGTAATTAGTTTATTTAGAAATGTATTCAAGTTTTCATAACTCAAGAGTATAGTATCAAAGGTACCCAGGAAACATCATTTTGCAACCTAGGATCGCGGATCTCCTGAAGCAGGTGCCACCACCTCTTTCGAGAACCACACAAAATCTGCCTATTTACATATAACCTGTACCTGTTTGTTTTCTCAACCCCTATATTTTGCACCCAGGAACACCTTCATCTTGGCTTTCTGTTGAAGGAATAAATTACGTGTTGATCCTTTAATGCTACTATGCAACATAAATTCTAAAGGACCAACATCCAATCAAAGGAGTCTGTGCAGTGCCATAGAAAACTGTCACTAGGTGACATCCAGAATTCTTTCTAGGGGGAATTTCATTCTGACGTTCATGTACGCTGATTCCTGGGACACCATTCAATTGCCAGAACAATGTATCTCGTACTATCAGAAATGCCCTAAGGCATCCAAAACGTCCACATGAGGCTGCCCTGTATGACACAGAACCTACGCTCTTTTGGCCCGGCATCTGAAGGACGGGGAGTGTCCTAACCATCGCAAATAGCACCGGGTGCCTATGATTAAGCACCTGAATTGTACACTAGGTAAAAGACACTGGAGGGTTTTTTTTGTGCCATAACACCACTGGGGCTCTTGCTCCATACTGAAAGATGTTTGTGTCAGTGAAAGACCCGATTACTTTAACTCATACCTGGAAATCTTTTTCATCTTCATACAACAAGCTGTCAAGAGTTGGAGTGAATGACTTTCCCCACAGCTCCTCATCACTGTCTTGAGGCTTCTCATGCTCTGTTTTAGACTGAATCTTTGGAAAGGCTTTTTTTTTCTGACAGGGGACTGCAGCACTTCTGAGGCTTTCATCTCCATCTGTCTTTGCTTTTTAAAGAGAAGAACAATGACGTGTATGTAATTGTTAAGCTTTATGAAGATCAGAATTAGTACTTGCTATGAGCATTGCCTGCAATCTTTAACGTGGCTTGGCCAGTGTGATGTAAAGAACAGCTTGGTAGCATTTTTAATTGGCAATCCAAGCCAAATGTTGATTTTGCTCACTGATTTCATTTCTGTTCACAATTTCTGATCAAGATCAGGGACTGAAATTGATTGGAAGTTAGAAGTATGGGGCAGAGGAAAAAAATGAGCTTTTATCAGTTCAACTTAAATCCTATGTAGCCCTGAATAGTTAAGAATATAGGAAAGACAGCAAAAACAAGTATAAACCTTTTCTATATCTATGTATGTATCTCTGTATGTACATATATACAAATTACTGAAACACAGCTAGTCTACTTATAACTCCGCTGAAGAGCTCACATTTGCAGCTGACTAATTCTCAGGATGACAGAAAATTCTGGACATGGACTGCCGTGTTACATGTTTGCCTGGGACAGTGACTCGACCCTGGCTTATTGGAACAAAACCTACTCCTCCCAGTAAATATTGTAAAGGTCTGGCAAAGGTAATAGAGCTGAAGTGTTCAAAGTAAACATATATCTAATTCAGAAGTCCTATTCAACATGTTTGCTGATGCCTGATGATTCCAAAAAGGCCCACCTATGGTTGGAACTGATCAGAACTTAACAGACTTGTTCACATATCCATAACTGTATGGCTTCAATTTTTGCAACTTACTACTTTGATTTAATTTTGTCCTTTTTTCTCCCTCTTTCTTCTACCACACAAAGATGTAAGATAAAACATGTGATACTAAGGAATCCATAGAAACTACCCTGAACAGGTAAGCACAATCACATGGTCCTTCTTGCCTAACGGTGTATCCTTTTCCTGGGCACACCTACCACAACAGATGGAGATTCAGCCCAACATTCAGTACTGCTTATCAGGATTTTCAGTTCAGGCTGAGCTCTGTGTAGCTTCATCTGCTCTTGCTAGGAATTAATTTATGATTTAACTCCAGTGTATCTCTGTGAGCTGAATTAAAGTAAAGTGCATATACACTTCAAGTGAAAGCCAGTGTAGGGTTCAAGAGTGCCCTCTCAGGGACAAGGTAATAATGAAGTTATGTTGATATGGATCAGTAAATAACTGATTAAGTATACAAATCTTGTCTTCATAAAAGATGGCCGATCCTATTAACCACATTCCAGGCTAGCTCTATACGAGTAATTATGTCCAATATTCTAAACACCAATTTCAATTTTAAAACTGTATTACAAGTAGATCATGGTTTTATCTTCTTAACGCAAACTACAGACTATCATTGCTGTGGTGGCTGCAATTAAGTGGGAAATTAGGTGTTCACCATGTAAAACAGGCAGTTTGATTAAAAACTCAAGAAATAAAAAGCATGGAAATGTTCCATAAGTTATCAGTTCTTATAAGCTGTTGGCAAGTGCATTACCTGCATACTCTCTACACTCTGCTTCTTTCATTTCTTCCTTAGGAAATTCATCTTGCAAGCCAGCTGCCTGGGTAAGAAACAAATGCCTATGAAATTAAAAAAATAAAGTGAAATTCATATTAGATGTCTGAATTTTCTCATTGTGCAATCTTTTGGGGTGGGGGAAGGGCACCCTTTCTGAAAGCCATTTGCTGCTTAACCATAAATGCAGAATAGTGCAATGGTTTAAAAATGCAATGGAGGCAGCCAGGTAGCTTAGTGGCTAATATGCTACTCTTTTTTTATTCTTAGTGCCTAAGTTCATCTATGTCCATGAGACTAAAAGAAAACAAATGTTATAGTCTCCAGTCAGTCCAAGATTCAAACCACAGCTGGCAGCTCTCACTTAAAAGCAGTCCAAAGTTTGGAGAAGAGAGAAAAATGGTCACTTCTTAAGACTTGGAGCTTTTTATGCAATATGGCTGAAATCACTGAGCAGGGACTGGAAAATGAAGACGGATCATTTCCATTGTTACATTGGGCTTTTGATACCATTAGCGTTGACGTTTTGCAGCTAAATTAATCTTTCTCTGGGAACAAGTTAAATAATTTCAATATAAAAGAAACTAATACAACAGACACCTCTACAGACTGACCTATCCCAAGGCCTCTTCCTTACTTAGTACCAGGTCATCTGTTTCACTTGAGATTGCAAAACCCCATATATTTGTATATTAATCTTCACATCCTTAAACATTTTGCCAACAGTAAAGAAAAAATCTATTAGTCAGCACTTGGTCTGAGAAGCTGAGTCTGAGACAATTACAACAGAAAGAAACTATTTCCAGGCCCCAATGGTATCCCCACTAAAAGAAAGTGAGTGTTGCTAGGTCGCAATAGATTATTAAAGAACCCATTTTCTTCCCCAAATTTTGGTATTTAGGAGGCTGCAGTGTCACTGTCATCCTTCAGAGACACAAGTCCCACACATACTCAACCATATTCAGTCCTGCCTCCCCTCAACTAGGAAACTACCTTGGCTTTCTTGTGGGAAAGCCCAAATAGCTTTAGAGGCAGAAGGTGGCATTACCTTTTTAAAAAAAAAAATTAATCACTTTTGAGTCTGCAAAGGCATCATTTTACCTGGGTACTCTCAGATTCTGAAGCCTGCTATCTATCAGTTTTGTCACTAAACTGATATTTTCTTCTTCCAGGAGCTGAATAGAGGCTTTCAAATCACTCACTTCCTTTTGGTACACCTTAACCTTTTGACAATTAAAAAAAAAAAAAAAAAAGGATCATCTTAGAAAGACTATACTCATCTTGGAAAGCTTTCATAGTAACTATCTCAATAGCATATACCTAGAAAGAACACAGCTGTATCAGCAAGACTATGTATTTGGTGGAGAAACATAGTGACATGTTTTGAGGCAAAGGGAAGGCTTCTCTGGTTCTTTCACACCATTTTTAGAACCTTTTACTGGTACAACACTGTCAATCACAGCCACACCTTTGGGCTATGCAAACCTGATAGCAGAACTTTCTCATGTACCCAACCAGGTCTTGGAGACAGAAACTCTGGATTTTTCTTTTTTTTTTGCTTTCATATCAGAGCTTTGAGAGAGAAAAACTTTCTTTGTAGAGTTGTTCAAGCTCTTGCTCAGCAAGTGTTGCTTTTCTAATTCCTGCCTACACATAAAACTTATGCAGAATTAGTGAAGTTTTCAGTCCAAGTTAGCCATGACATTGGCTGAACCCTAGGTTCCACTTTCTTTTGGACTGGTAATTGTCCCATATTGCCATGAAGGTATATTAAACAGAGGATATCAGTTATTCAGTTCCCACAATTCCTCTCACTTTTCCTGAAGTACAAGCAAGTTCTTACCCTTCACTGGGAATTGGAATGTACTATAGGATGGATACCTTCCCAGAAATCTTAGCCATACGCACATGTTAAAAACAGTATCTAGTGATCTGAATGCCTCTGTTCTCACCAAAGCCAAATTAACCCAGCTATAATAATCTAAATTTGCAGTTAAAAACTAGTTCCCATTTCTCCCAGGGATTAAAAAAAGGTGAAAATGACAGGACATTAACCAGTAACAGGATGTGGCTTGGCACGATGAGGTGATGCAGCTTTGCACCATCTTGGTGTGACACAGTAACCATGGAAAAATGTGACTGAAGTCTCCAAATCTGTTCAAATTTGGAGGTAACTAGTTTAGGGCTGTTTTGGTAAGTCATTTTTCAGTTCCATGGCCAAACTGAAAAAAATGATAAATTTTGAACCAGGACAAAACTGAAATGTTTGGTTGATTTCCTCAGAAGAAAATAGCAGAAGAATCTGTCAGCTATATATAAACATTGACCTGAAAGAAAATATTTCATCTCTATAAGAAAAGCACAGAAAATGAATGAGTGAATTCAGAGGACTGGAGAAGTTAGTGACAATAGTTTTGTTTTCCACAATAATTCAGAGCACTAATTCATAACATAGGAAACTTCTAGTTGAGAGGAAAGAAACCCACATCCCTCAACTCTCAGGAGACAGCCTGTCAGGACATAAGGGTACTCCAAAATGGATCTTCCCTTTTGACACTGCCTAATGTGTGTAAAATTTGTAAGTGTTCAGTGAGACAGGAAGATGGGAAGGGAATTCATACTCAGTCGGTGATAGGATGAATAGATTCAAGCTTCTGTTTGTTTATACAGATTAAAACATTAATTCTCTCCTGTTGACCCCCACCTCAGAACCTGTGGTTTGGACACCCTCCCTGGAAAGTTAAAGATATAGGCTCAGCGCTCATTAAGGGGAAGGAGGAAAGTCGTATCCCTGCATACTGGCAAGTATCTTAAGCTAGTAGGTAAAAGGGAGAAAACTCTGCCAGGTTTGTTGATGTGACACTGAAAAATAATTAAGTTCATTTATTAATTTCCCAAAAAGTTTTGCTCAGTTCTAAACTGTGAGGTTGTAAAGGTGGGGAAGGGTATTTCCTCCTGCCAATCTCTTGCTTAGATTTGATGGCAACAAAGAATCTGTATTGATTGGAACCTACACAATCGAACTTTCACCATGGAAAAATCAGTTTCCTAAATTTGGTTCACAAAAAACTTTCTTTATAAGAAAAGTGACAACTATGTAATATATAGCTCTAAATTGCCATTAAAGGACAGTATAAAAGCTATCAAGTAATCAATTACAACGATATTAGATTTTGTTTTTCCTTTCTTCAGTGTACTAATCTCCAGGGCTTCCTTATTATCTCCTGTCTAAAACTGTCTCAAGTCCTTTCTCCAAAAACATTTCCAACATCCGTATCCATCTTCTTTTAATACAGCAGCACTAGAACTTTAATGCAATTCAAAACTACACTCTTCAGATATTTACATAGTTGAGCCTTTACACTATTTAGCATCCCGATCTCCACAGATATAAATACTTCATGGTATGGAACGTTGTGGTCCTTCATATAACTGCTTGGGCAGGAAAATGGGTCCTTCATTTGTGAAAGAAGCTGTTCATGTTTTACCTTTATTCACCACATACACTGTTTGCTACTCAGGATTGCAAATTAATCACAGGACAATCGCTCTCTGTTTCCTAGGAAAGCCTTCAAAGGAAACTGGAAACTGGACATTGGAAACTGGACACTGGAAACACTTATGACTGTAGGCCACTGTATTTCAAACCTGAACTGCCATGATAACCTGTACGCAAGTGATCCTCTTACCTCTTCTTTTAGCCGTTCATTCTCTTCAATTTCTCTGCAACTGTTTTTGTCCAAGTATCTTACCGCATTCTGAGAAAACACAATTTAAGATCATCTCATCTGAAACCAGGACTTAGACAGTGCTGCACACATTTTGAAGAAGAACCTTCTGTTGTTTAGCAGGAAGTAATTAAGAAACATCCACACAACAGACTGTAGCATCCCTCGAAGGATTACAAGGGGATTTAGTCCACAAGGCCAGCTGTTTCTTCTCTATCATCCTGCCTAGTGCAATTTATATGTCAAGCAATTTACCAATATTTTATAATTTCCCATACCAAAATAGGACATTTTCTTTTTGCCTAACAAGTTCTCCTGTGTTCCCAATACAGCTCAAGTCTTCCTGTTTTCATGAAATCAAACCTTTAGCTATTAAAAAACCCAAGCAAAATCACAAATGAGGCAGTACTGATCAAGTACTGACAAGTGAATTAAACATGTAGAGGTCTATGCTAATGACCCAAGGCTACAATTTAATTATTGATGTCAGTAAGAGGAAAGGAACAATTGGGAGGGAAGATGCCCCTGTAGATCACCACAAATGCAGTCCTTTGGATTATGTTCTCGCATGACTGAAAATTCCAGCACCGAAGTGAGGAAATTTAAATACCTAATGGGCCTAACCAGTGTTTTGTACTGAAGCGTGCTTTGCATTTTGTGAGCATAAAAAGTCGTCACCATAAATACTTTGTAAATTTTACTGTAGACTGCACTATTTTGGCATTTTTAAAATGTTGTACTTTACAATTACAAAACAACATTTTTTTTTCCAAATTGATGTATATTTCTATGCAGACAATCTCTTAGTGTGCTATTGCTTTTTGACATCTATGCAAACATCAAAATTAAGGTCTTGGCAAAAGTGACATGTTCTTGAACAAGTCATATCAATGCATGGTGCCCGCTTCCCATACCTTGTTTGTAAAATGCCCTCACATCTACTCATTGTTAGTCTGATGTAAAAAAAAAGTATATGCGTGTATAACAATAACCATTGTTTAGTACAGTTTATTTTACTCTCAATTTATCACAAAAGTTCCAAGTCTTAATTTGAGTTAAAATAATTACTAATGCAGAGTACACGAATCCTAACTATGACACAGTTAGCACTTTTAAAAAAGGCAGAAGGAATACCTCAGGGGCCTGTTCCTTACAGAACTTCATGTGCCTCTCAACCAGTCTGTCATTTTCTTCTTTCACTGCTTTCAAAGTATTTCTATAATATTCTTCAAAATAAAAAAGAAAAGTAGATATCATTATCTGACATCAATTTCTCATGACAACAAATAGATGATTGGCACATTGTTCCTAAACTGGAACTTATCAGCCAGCGTCGCATGCATAGATGCCCCACAAAAAAGGATTCAAACATCCTTGTCCATAGAAATTGTCTTCCTAAATCCAAAAGACAATAGCATTAACTACAAAACTAGAAATCTGAAGTAGCTTACACATTTTTGTTGGCAACTAAAATGTCTAATAAACTGACCATTCTCTGCTAAAATACTGGTATCTTAACACTGAATTTTGTCTCTATCGATAGCAGAGCTCCTGGAGTCATGCAGGACATTTATTTAGAAAACTTATTTTTTAGGTATAGAAGCATATTGTATCATCTTATGCACATGGCATTTTTTTCAGTTATACAGAGCCTAATAAATTTTCTGACTTATCTAAGCCTTCCAGGGGTTTCTAATTTGACAACAGGACAAAATGGGGAATGTGGCAATTACCTCAATGATTTGTTTTCATCATTACTTGTGGTCATTATTTAGAAAGTGTCTTACACCTAACTGAGTTTGTTTGGCTCCAAGTTCTAGTCACTTGCTATTTAATTATTTCATCCTTCCCTTCAACTGGTGTTGTGCTATTCGAAACAGCCCACTGCTGCCTGGTATTTTCTCCTTTGAAGGAATGAATGAGATTGTAATAATTTTCTTTTAAGGAAGGCATTTCATACTTGTCCCAGAAGCTTGAAATTCAGCCTAGCTCTGCACTTGTATTGCAGACAGCCTATTGCTGATCTGGCTGGTCATGGACCCACTGTGAAGTCAAAGGCAGTCAAACATGAAAGGTGCATTAGTTCTTAATTTAACACTGTGGAAGCTAGCCTGCCTTAGTCAATCCACCATCTAGACTTGGCAGAATGAAATGGAAGTGCTTACATGCTACAATTAATGCATCTTTTTATTCCTTCGGACAGCTAAACAACCTGAGTTGTACCGGGAGAATGAAGAAAAGGAGGAACTGTTCAGACATACTTACTGTTTCTAAGGAGGCTATTTTCCCTAACTCTCTCACTGCAACACTGTTTTCCCCAGACCTCACGTTAGTGTATGGCTCTCTTTTGCTTCCTTTCCCCTCCAGCAATTTTGTTTAAAATGTCATCTCCAGATCAATGAACTGTGCCAGGATCAAGCCCTTCAGTGGTACCTACAGAGACAGAAACCTCTTCAACTATGCTTATTCCCTAAGCCTGTTATACATTCGAGGAGTGAACAAGCCCAATTTGCTGCCACATCACTCTGGAAGCTTGTTAGGGTTTTTTTGGTTTGGTTTGTTTTCTTTTTTTTTTTTTTGTAAGTTAGAAGACTGTACTTCCCAGCCACTTTATAAGTTGGATTTTAGGAAGTTGAGTAAAATAGTATGCTAACATCCAGTATTAGCAGCATCATTTTGCAGTATGTTAATTAGGCAACTGCTATATGTACCTCTGTAACAGTCTTTCTATAAATACACTTCCGTTCGACCACAAATTTTTGGCTCCGTACCCTGTGACATGCAGAAGCTCAGACTGAACGTTCCTACTGGCTCATTCTGGCATTCTATATAAAAGCCCATTCTCTTTTTCATTTAATATTTCAGCAGCTATTTAGCAAAGTTTTAAATTGATTAAGAACATGGAAAACGCATAATGAAAAATATCAACCTCTCCTGAATAAAGAGACAGCTATCTGACAAGCTATCTGGCAATGTAGAAAACACAGTGCGGATCTTAATCGTGATAAAATATGTTTCAAGAGACAAAAAGATAGCTAGCTGGCTCTTATCCACAGTAGTTGATGCCTGGTAATGGTTGGCACAGAATATAGAGACCCTTAGAGCAGTGTCACTGCCTGTTACTACCAGCTGCTTGGCAGTGGTCATGCATACTGAGAGGGACATAAAGGAAGAAAACCAGGACATCCTTCTCCCATTAGAAGCATGGGTTATGTAACAGTGAAATATTTAAATGATTTTCAAATAATGTGGTAGTAAAGAAATCTTTGTAAAGCACTCAGCACCAGAATACATAAGCTCTCAAATTAATTCCACTGTTGTGTCAGTATTGAAACAGTTCCCAGTGTTTGTATATGTCTGTACTGGCAAATTTGCAGGGCCTTATACATGAGACTATGCAACTAGGAGGCAAAGTTGAGACCACTGGCTAAACAGCTCCCTCTAGTTCTGCATTTAAACCACTCTGCTCAATTCAAAAGACTGTTCCAAGAATGAGCTCATATTACTTTCCTGTCAAAGGAGTTTTCAACATGTGAAGTGCTTGTAGCATGACGAGAAGCAACAAGAGCAGAGTCAACATTTTCAAGTATGACTGCTAAGACAGCCCTGTGTGTAGGCGACCTAAATACACGCAGACTTATTTTTAGGAAAACCACTGTCCCTCATAGTAACATTTTTTAAAAATGGGTTGCCTGTATTTTACAAGAAAATTGTCAGAAGACAAGCTTATGAGTTTCTTTAAGTGTTTATAATCTCTGTAACTTTATCAATTTCTTTAATAAAGGGACTTTCACAGAGAAAGTTCTTCCATTTTACAGGTTTATGTAGCCTAGTTTAGGTGCACTGTCTTGGAAAAGTTGATATAAGTTACTATAACTTGACATCAAAATAGATTTATAATTTAATTAATTTCCAGAAGTAATACAAAAAGAGCTTGTAAGACTTGCATTACACTAGCTGTAAACTGACCTGTAGCCCTGTGATGGTCATCTTTGACTTGCTTGATGTCTTTTTCCAGATTCATAATCTTGTTGGCCTGTATTTTACTTCCTACATTTTTGTACTCCAACCAATAATCCCTCTCAGCCCGCTTTACTGAAAGTCTTTGGTCAGTTTCTTCAATCTGGGAGTGCAGATCTATTAAAGTAAGAACGCCAGAAGACAAGTTCCTTACCAATTTCTTGAACTGATAGTTCATAATTCTTACGACTTCATCAAATTCTTTAATTAAGGTGCTTTCACTGGGATTGGAGAGAAAAGGGTGATTCTTCTACACTACACTACATTACAACATGATGACTTCACATAGTGTCAAGGGCCACCATCATTGCTGAAAACAGCTTGATCTTATTCTGCCAAGGAGAGACAACAGTTCTCACTGAAACAATGTAACCAAAGACAGACATGTCTCCCACAGAGAATCTCAGGGATGGCAGCCAGAACTGTCAACAATCAAAACTGGTGATTTTTGCTGCCATCAACAATTTGTTTTAATCTTCCAGTGGAGCCAGCGCATAGGACTTTCATGAAGTTCCACTTAATGGAAAATATGAAGCCTCTGTACTTGCACAGTAATACACATCACTTGGAAGGAACAAAACAGAGTCTAATATACAGGGTCAGTTTCTATAAAAGACCCACTTCTATTGAATTTTAACTCAACTTAATGAGCAGGTTTACTTATAAGCCTTCCACAATCTCAAACTAGGCTTAGGGATCTTAATTTTGGGGTAGAAAAGCTTTATGTTTTCTATGGAACAAAAGGAAGTTTAATCTCTGTTTAAAATGAAAAAAAAAGTACTCAATCCCAACTGTGTAAACTGCAAACCACACTTCCATGAATCACAACATACCTTTCAGAAGTTGTTCTTTGTCCCTAACATACTGCCATGTTGCTTTCAGCGACTCTTCCACATCATCTCTAGTTACAACCTCCTTTTCATCTTGTTCTTTCTCCTGTTCTTCTATCTGTCTTAACATACGCCTGATTTGTGCCTGCTGTTCTTCCTTCAGAAGGTCATTCTACAAAAGAACAACAGAAGAAAAGGCATGTATTAAAACATTTTCAAATTAAGTTTTCAGTTACAAACTTAAGTAAAATCTGACCTAGTGCCAGGATGCACTGCAAAAACACTCTGCTAAACAGCTGTTCTTCATATTTGAAAAGGATGGAGCAGAAGGGAGAGTTTGCAAGTCTCAGAAGTTTCTCAGTAACTTCAAGACCATTACAAGGAAAGGAGAGACAAATGACTGTTGTACTTGGTGCAGCACGTGAATAGTCCCCTGTTGCCTGGAAAGAAAGTTCCTTGTTGGCCAATTTAATAACGATACTTATTTGTAGGAGTTATTGACTTCACGTCAACATTCTTCATGATAATTTACCACCTTCATGTAGAAATATCAGACAATCAGGTCACTTCCATGTAACCACAGTAGAGAGTCTTGTCAGAGTTGGAATTAGTTTTACCTACTGATTCCACAACCCTGATTTTATCTGCTTGCCCTGACCCTCTCCAGTGACACTCAAATTATTTGAAATTACTGACCAGGTATGTTTTGTCCCAAAGGATACCATAAAGGAGCAAATAACCATACCAGCCAAACTGTAACAGTAACTATGCAGTAGAGAGACTCTGAAACATTCCCCACTTCTAAACAGATTAAATCTAAACCACTCAGAAATATTAAGCAGGAAACAAAGAAGGGAGCCTTAAGAACTGTCAAAACATGGCTAAATTGAACAAAAAGCACTTAAAGCATGCCCTGAAGTACCTTGCACAGTCTAAAATATGAAGGAGTCCTTGAGAGACATGAACTAGCAGCAAATTGGGGGAATAACCATAAGAGACCTCAGATGTCTGCAGAGAGAAGAGCCAAATGCCACTTCCACTGATGGTTAAGGCCACAAATGAAACACAATCCAGGCTTCAAGACTGAAAGGAACACCAATGAAAGCTAAACAGATGGATACTTACAAAAGCAGGGCAAGTATCGGGCACTGGAAGGACAGAGAGACATTGTTTGTTTCCATGTTTCACTGCTATAGGGAGAGCAGGCTGCAACTTGTTTAATCACATGATCCAGTTTACGGATATCTGAGTGACTTGAATTCATTTCATCAGGTAACTGTTTATATATCCACTTTCAAAATTCACTGCTCTCAGTCACCCGATGCTATATATTACGTTTCTTTATATGAGGTTCTTTATATACAATTGTTTAAAGTGTCACTCAGGTGTGATCAGTAGTTACACAACCTTGTTTCTAAAAATCACTCAACACAATGCTTAACCACAAGAAAGTGACTCTTCTTCCAGCACTGCTAAAATTGCATCTAGACAATTGTGTGATGCTCTTTTTTTGTTCATTGTAAATAAGTTTGCAAAAATAACTAAACTCTCGTAGATACATGTGCAATTCCATTACCTCGGAATTGAATCAAAGAAGGTCAGCAAACCTCAATACTTGGTTAGATCTGCTAATACTACTGACAAAAATGAAGTTAATACAGTTTATTCTTCTGTGTGCTGAAAGTGTATTCTTGACTTCCCTGAGGAATATTTGCAGGATTGTTTAAAAAGGCACATCTGAATGTACTGCAGTAAAGTTACCACCTGAAAGGTAGGCTCGCTGTCCTGTTTGCTGCAGAGTAAGATTAAATACTTAGGCGGTTACTGAGGATGTCATGTGCATTGGAAAACACCTTCACTGAACTCACTTTTACCTACTGTGTCCCATTCTGCAATGTTCTACTCCTGCACCTCCTTTTTTTGCATGGTTATATTTAGGACACACATGCTTCACATCACATTTAATTCAGATAACGCTTTAACTTTCAAGCACATAAAGTGACTCACTAACTCTAGTGTCATTGACCGTAAGAAATTCACTGCCATGATGAGTTATAGTAAATGTAGTATTAGGATTAAAAGAATAAAATTGAATCTGTGAGTTAAAATATTACATATAAAATGTGTTGGGAGAAAGATGCATGGTCACTTACTCTCTCATGATACTCTTTGTTCTTTTTTTCCACTTGTTTCAGATCAAGCAAAACCCGATCAATTGCTGCTTCATTTGTCTCAATTCTGTGGAGAAAGAGAAAAGAAAGAGAAGTTCTTACAAAAACAGAAGTGAGGAATATTATTTAATCTAGATTAGAGGTAAATACTACTGAAATGTTTATTTTTGTATCCTATTCCTTGACTTATTCCCGTAGATACCACTGTCTGCTTACTACACATAAAGAAATTATTTCCCATATACATCTGGACCTTCACGTTAGTTTGGATCTTGTACTCCTACTGAGAAACAGACTCCCCGATTATACTGTTGCTTTGTAACCACTAGAGAGGATTAAGCTGGTTTATTCTTTCTGGATGTGTTTTAGCTGACCTATTGCACAGGTCTCTTTTAAAACAAGATTATTTGTGCTCCAGAAATATTTATTACCACTCACTATAGAGGAAGCCTAGGCAACTCTCTCAGACATAGGTCAGATGAATCCCAAACTGGAGAATTAAATGGAATTCAATTATTCTGAAAATTTGGTTTCATGAGCTTCAAAAACTGCATTTGTACACCAAGAACTTATTAGCTTTTAAGCAGTGCTAAAGCAACAGGGACTGCAGACTGAGTAGTTTCCTCTAAGTATGTTCATACATTTTTGTCAAAGAACTAGCTCACTGCTTTCATAATTTTCACAGACTACTTGTCATCCTTTTTGCCACAGCTGTAAAATAAGCACTTTTTTCTGGTGTTCTCTCTTCCAGAATGTGAAACGCTGGGTTGCAAAGGCTGTCTATTTGCAAAATTCTCTGTAACCTTTCTCTCTCTTCCCGGAATTCATTTACCATACAGCACAATAGAGGCAAGTATTACAATTATCACAATATCTTTTACTGTTTCAACAGCTATTGTTCCTTGGGCTTTTTGTTTTGGGTTTTTTTGCCCCTCCCTATTGTATTAAGTTCTTTTAAAAGAAGAACATTTTTTTCCTGGTTAAGTTTAGATCACTCAGTCACGCAAATTGCAGGTTACTAGATTTGCATCCTCTGGTGGCAGTGTGCTCCAAGGTTTTCCATTAAGTATAAGGATATTACTTACGGAGTCTAGAAGAGAGATATAAAGGTATGGTGGTGATGGCTACAGCAAAAATATCTCACTTAATAGACAGAGGTGACAGCTTGGACACATACTGTGACCACCTAAATTACCTGCCATTTAAAACCATTTCTGTATTTTGAATACTGATGCTGATCTTAATTTCTGCTACTTCAAGATTTTCCATGAAGTGGCCATCCATACCCATCATTTTGCTGATGTCAAAAATTTATATGAGTAGAATTTGTTGTTTTGTCTGCTACATATTGGAAATTTCCTCTTTAGATAATTTTTCTATGGTATTTGTCAGATTCAAAGAGCTAAAAAGCCAGCTATTTTTCCCAACTCTGAATACTAGGTTTCGTCTAGACGATTTCATCATCTAGAAACAACACTCCTCTCCAGTACCGTGACAGTTTTGGCAGTCATCTATAGGATGTTACTAGGGCGAATCATTCATGAGGTTGTTGTTCCTAACCAATCCTGAAACAGAAAACTGTACTGAAAATGCAAAAAACCTGGCTATGAAAACCAACCATTCTTCAATGTATGGAAGAAAAAGCAGGAATGGAAGTTAAATAAATAATACATGCTTGATAAACCCTAAAGTGAAACGTGAAAGATATTCACTTGGATGATTCACTTTGAGCCAGCAATGTGCGATCGCAGCCCAGAAGGCCAACCGCATCCTGGGCTGCATCAAAAGAAGTGTGGCCAGCGGGGCGAGGGAGGTGATTCTGCCCCTCTACTCCACTCTCGTGAGACCCCACCTGGAGTACTGCGTCCAGCTCTGGAGTCCCCAACAGAAGAAGGACATGGACCTGCTGGAGCGTGTCCAGAGGAGGGCCACGAGGATGATCCGAGGGCTGGAGCACCTCTCCTATGAGGAGAGGCTGAAAGAGTTGGGGCTGTTCAGCCTGGAGAAGAGAAGGCTCCGGGGAGATCTTATTGAAGCCTTCCAGTACCTAAAGGGGGCCTACAGGAGAGCTGGGGAAGGACTTTTTACTAGGGCATGTAGTGATAGGACAAGGGGGAATGTCTTCAAACTGGAAGAGGGCAGGTTTAGATTGAACATTAGGAAGAAGTTTTTCACTTTGAGGGTGGTAAGGCACTGGAACAGGTTGCCCCGAGAGGTTGTTGAGGCCCCATCCCTGGAGGTGTTCAAGGCCAGGCTGGACGTGGCCTTGGGCAACCTGGTCTAGTGGAAGGTGTCCCTGCCTATAGCAGGGGGGTTGGAACTCTATGATCTTCAAGGTCCTTTCCAACCTAAACCATTCTATGATTATGCTGCTTTGTTCAACAAAGTCGTACAGAGAAGTTACAGATTACGGAGATTAAGAGACAGAAGAAAAGAGAGAGCAAGAGGGAAAGAGAGGATAGAGAGGGATAAGGATAAAGACAGAAAGAAAAATACTTTTCTTCCCCTTTCCCCCCACTGTTGCTGTAGAAGGTAAATATCCTGGGTCAGTACAGCACACGTTTCAGTGGAAGACTCTTCAGACAAATGAGTCATTCGCTTGGATATTTGAATATGCATAACAGTAATTTTATCAGAAAGTGGTGGGGTTTTTTCTCAGCCTAGTAATACAGTTTGCTTATTTCTTAGCAAAATAGATGGGCTGGTTTGTTGACTTTTTGGATGGTATTTATTTGTGATATGATTCAACTAAATCTGGCCTGTTTCCCTATGGAAACTTGTACTCTGTTCTTTGTAAAATGAAAAATCCCATATAAACCCTGTAAAAATCCTATAGATGTCACTAGAGCTATATGTGGTGCTCTTTGGTTTGCTTACCTTGCTTTTCTTTTCTACATCAAGCCAGTGCTCCTTGCTCCCTAAATGCTGATAATTGTTGAATATTGGATGCTGTTGAGGTTCTTCCCTTTCAATTTCGGTCTCTTTTATCAAAGTCAGAGAGCATAATTTTAATTTTTTTAATCACCTACTTAAGAGACTGAAGATCAAATAAATTGTACTATTTTGTAACTACTTCTGACATTCTCCTCTTATTTTTCTCTGCTTGGTTTTAAGACACTTTTAAGTTATCTCTCCATTATTTTCAAAATAAAACACTTTCCTTTGTGCTCCACCCTTAAGCTGCACCAAAGGAGCAAACTGTAGGTCTTCAGGTTTTGGCTAGTGACTACATACCCCTGTGAACACAAAGGAATCCTAAAAAATAGTCAAATGTGATCTTGCAACTTCAGAGTATGCTGATCAAAAACTTGCTACTAACAGACAAAAATGTGGGGGTTTCTTTGTTTTAATAAACCTCTTTTTACCCAAGTTGCAACGTAATGGCACAAAATTATTTCTGAGCCACTTAAATGCCTTCTTATAGGTATAGTTTAAAAAGCCTGTATTTCCAATAGCCTTAAAAACCCAAAACAAGAACACAAAAGAACAGTACACAACTGCCACAGTCGATCAGCTTAGCTCTGAATTGGATAAGTTGTCTTTGTTATCTACTTTAGCCATTCACATATTCTATATGAGTGAAAAGTTAAATATACTAAACCTACTGAAATTCTAGTAAGGCTTCTGGGAAATCTGATTCAGGTTCTGCAAGCTGCTCTTCTGGTTTCTCCTCTTTCTTCTTCTCTTCCATGCTTTTTGTTGTAATTGTGCTAGAAGTTAGATCTGAAGGGAGAAAAGGGCAAGCAGAAAAGAAGAAAAAAAATCTGAGAAATGAGTGACTTACTTACAAAATGTCATATGTTCACCAGCCTTTGTCACTTGTGACAAGTTCTTAACAGTTCTGAAATAAACAAAACAAGATGCTTTGTTGACAACAATAACCCTGCCCAGGGTAGCACTCAGGCCCATGGTTTTGGGACATACTGAAGAGTTGTCCTGAGTAAAGATAAATTCGTGAACAGTGGCTTCTATCGCTAGTTACTTATTGCATCCCTTGTTGTGGGCTGTGTTTTACATTCTCGCAAATCAAACAAGCAGTTGTTCCTTTTCCAGTCCTTTGTCTCTGTTTCTTTATCAGGCTTGTTTTATCGAGTCCACTTGTTAATATGCATCTCTCTCCCTCTCCTTCTGTTCTCCTAGCACTGTGAATATTTGCCTTTCACTGCAACTCTGATATCAGTTTTCATTGTCAGAGCTGGAACAAAACCACTCTCTGAAGGGATATGCATGTCAGCAGTATTCTCTGGGTGTGTTGTCACAACTACTAACCTCAGAATTCAACTGACAATGAATAGTTCTGCAATGGAACTGGTGGCATATTTTATATAAAATAAAAAAGCCACAAGAAAAGGGCATTTATGAAGATTCTTCACTTTCAGTGGCCACATAATCAAATGCCAAAAACAGATTAGTCCATATAACATAGGAGGTTTTATTACTGAGTTAGTAGAAACATTGTATATAACTTGTTTCCATATTAAATTGCTTTTGGGAATTTAAGTTCTGAATTCAAGTTCTGGATTCTCACAATTATCACTCTAATAGCTATAATTGGTACCAACTTGTTCTGTGACTAAACACAGCAGGCTGATACTTTTTCTATTAAAACGAGCACAAGGAAACAAACAAAAAAAAACCAGTGGAAAACCACATAGCAGGTCTGCAAAATCGATGTAAAATCAAGGGAATGAAGTTAAACCAACTATTGACAGATGCACTCTAATCCATATGCTGGTGCATGCCTTCTCGCTGCACTCACCATACCCTGAAGCAAGGCAATGTCAGCTTTCTGTATACAAAATAACTTTCTACCCTAAATGAGTAGTTGATGCCTGCTGATGAAACAAGTGAAGGTGCTGAGGGCAGGCAGCATGCTGTATATTGCAGAAAGCCATGTAAAAGGAATGCTCACTGTGTGGCACCTCTACAAGAGAAAGAAAGCATACACTTACCTTGGAGTCTATGTCCCCAGGCAGCTGCTTAGACCTTGGAATATCTTTTTCATAATGTTTTATCCAGGAGAATTTTACTCCTGCTCTGTTGGAAACCTGCTTGCGCAGATTTTGTCTGTTCTGCTGCTGAAGAAAAGTTCACACTCATAGGGACAATTGTCTAGAGCTGTCAGTCACCATCTTTGCACCACCTGATTATTTATTTTGCAGATACAGCTAATTTCATTCACAGAAACCTGGAAAATTCTGACTCCCACCAGCAATGTCTTGAACTTCTTAAGTGTCCCAGATCAAAGTTTTAATGGTTGCTACACATTAGCAAAGTATTTCTACTGTGGAACTTCAATACTATCACGTCTATGTCAGAGTATCAACACATGACTTCAGTAAACCTTACTGACATTTGCCATCCAAGAGAAAACCCTTTTGTACCTGAGCATCCACTTGAGTTTGAAGCCATACTAAGTCCTTAATATTCACACACAACCTTTGCAGATACCAAATCAAGTTTAGCTTCGATTTATTGAATATTTTTCATTAAACTTTTAAAAATCCTGAACGCATGACTGTTCTAAGATTGAGATTTTAAAAAAAGACCAAGTGAATTAAGAAAAAAATCTCACTGAGACAGGAAGTTAGGTACTTAGCTCTCCTAGACCCCTTTGAAATTTCCAGCCCACACGCACAAGTGCAATTTTAAGTATACAAAAGAATCTGTCATCCTTCTTCAGTGCAAAATTAACTGGGGAGGTATTGATTCCACTTTTATTTGAGAATTTTTTTTACTGATTTTTCTCAAAAATGGAAAATCACTGCAGCAGTCCCTAGCTTTTTTTTTTTTTTTTTTTTTTTTTTTTTTTTC
>VUYV01000129.1:877477-956866 GCA_008711295.1 Anarhynchus alexandrinus
ATAATCTCTGCCCCTTCCACTAAATAGATATCAAATCCCCTGGTTAAAACTGGATACAAACTGAAATATTTTGAGTAGTAGTACTTTGAAAAGGTTTGGGGTTTTTTTTTGGAACTCCAGCCCCAGGTCAGCTTCAGTGATATATTTTTGAAATTCTTCCTGTGCAGGGAGCAACAAGTAAGCCTCTAAGCTGTACAAGATAAAAACCCACACTATAATAACAGATTTGCTGGATTTTGCAAACCATAGAAAATACACACACATAAGAGAGACGGAAACACATTTAGGGGGACTGAGAATTCACTGCAGATTTTAAACCAGCAGGAAAACATCTGCAAGACTTATTTCTTCTCCCAAACAAATAAATCACGAGGCATAACACCTGACAGACCCCCATTATCGCTACCAGAACTTTCTCAATCAATAAATATACTGTCATTATATCCTTAGAAGAGGCAAGCAGATCCCGTACACCGTGACCCGAGTACTGTGACTTTCCAGATGCTCATCGCAGGGTCCACCTGTATGGCGGCTCACCGCTCACAGGAGCTCAGTCACTACCATTGGTGCCATCCACCTACTACCCCTGTGTCTCAAGCACCTGCATCACCAGTAGCCTCCGCTCCCTCAGTCTCCATCAATAATTACCTCAGTACTCTGCAGCCGCACTGTAACCCCTTCCCAAATCTCCAAAGCAGGCTAACAATTCCCTCTGCCCAACCCTTCCTGCACATCCCTTGCGCATATTCCCCGCTACCACCAGACATCCCAGTGGACGAAGCTGGGCCACCCCTCACAGAGTCCAGAGCCTCCCTGTCCGCAGCCACCAGACCCCACTGGTACTGCCACTCTGTGCCTGAGCCCCCCATACTGTCCCCCACCACCTCTGAGCACCCACCACCGAGGAGTTCCCTATTTGGCCAAGCTTTGAGGCGTCTCCCCTCACCCTGCCACCACCCACGCCCAAGTCCCCCTCATGGCCCTCAGCACCTGCGCCCCCAGGGCCCAAACAGTCAACCACAACGCCCCGGCACCCGGTCACCACCCGGCCCTGGCCGCACCCACACACTGTTCCCGCTCCGCCACAGCCTCCCCGGCCCTTCCGCAGGGCCCGCCGCTCCCGGCCCCGGGCCCGCCTGCGCCCGGCGGTCACTCAGGGCCCGCCCCGCCCGCCGCGCCAACGGCCGCTGGTCGCCACGGCAACGGCGCTTTCCGATGGGGCAGCGGCGCCCTCTGGCGGCGGCGGCGGGCGACAGCTACCGCCGGGGCAAAGCCCGCGAAAAGCGCCCGAACGCCCCGCGGCGCGGCGGGGGGAGAGCCCGAGCGTGAGGGAGCCATCGCCGCGGGGGTAAGCGGAGCGCTTCTGGGCCTCTGCTCCGCTCTGGTGAGACCCCACCTGCAAGGACGCGTCCAGCTCTGGGGTCCCCAACATAAGAAGGACACGGCCCTGTTGGAGCAGGTCCGGAGGAGGGCCACGAAGATGACCAGAGGGCTGGAGCACCTCTGCTGTGAGGACCGGCTGAGAGAGTTGGGGGTGTTCAGCCTGGAGAAGAGGAGGCTCCGGGGAGACCTTGTAGCCCCTTCCAGTACCTAAAAGGGGCTACAGGAAAGATGGGGACAAACTGTTTAGCAGGGCCTGTTGCGACAGGACAAGGGGTAATGGTTTTAAACTAAAAGAGGGTAGATTCAGACCAGATATAAGGAAGAACTTTTTTACACTGAGGGTGGTGAGACGCTGGCCCAGGTTGCCCAGAGAGGTTGGAGATGCCCCATCCCCGGAAACATTAAAGGTGAGGTTGGATGGAGCTCTGAGCAACCTGATCCAGTTGAAGATGTCCCTGCTTATGGCAGGGGGGGTTGGACCCTTCCAACCTGAACTATGATTCTATGAAATGACAGCTCAGGGGTAATTTAAGTCCTGCGAGGAATATCTGTGTGGCAAAGGTCATGGGCCAGCCAGAGCTTCACTGAAAGAGATACCTGTAGCGTCAGGCTTAAGAGCATGAAGAAAATTGCAGCTATCTGCAAAGAAAAAGAGCACATCCAAGCCCTTCAGTGGTAGCTGCAGTTCAGCACCGAATGTGAGCTGTGCCAACCATGGCTGCATGGCTGCTTTGTCAGGAATAACCTCCCTGAGCCACCCAAGGCACTGAGGCGGAGAAAACTCCTCCAGCCTTGTCACAGGCAGCCGTACACCACTGCCTGTAACCCCCTTTGCCCCATATAGCAGTGGTATGCAGAAAGCCATGCCCCAGCAGTGGGGACAGGGCATAAGGAGATAGAAAGGAGGTCTGGAGGCTGATCCTGAACCACTTTTGCGTCTTTCTTGCTGGCCAGTGGACATCCATTGGTTTTTGGATGGGCTCTATATGTCATCCTCCTTCAAAGGACATCAGTGCCTGAGCTGCCAAACCCTGGGAGCCATAGTCTAGCACAGAAATAAATTGTGAATCACTATACTAAATGCCATTGTCCTCATTCTTGGGTGAAATTCACATTTACCTTCTCTGTTCAGAGTTTTTGGCAGTCTGGTGGGACCTTATGTTATCCTATGACAAGTCCTGTTTGTCATAATACATCAGTCTCTGTAATTAAGACATATTCATTAAAGCAAGGACAAAACACTTTTAGTCCTGTAGGCAGAGATCATTATTTGCAATGCATCTATATCAAAGACAGTAGGAAGATGCTGTTTATGTTCATTCAGTGGCCCCACATAACTGTTCAGATGAGAAAGCAAAAAAAGAAACAAAACAAAACCCCCACCCAAATAATAAAAAACTAGTGACTTTTAATTTCCTTCTCCTATATTATGGATTGAATGATGCTATCAGGACACAGCAGCCAGCTGACACATAAGCCAGGCATTGAATAGAAGGCAGGGAAAAAGAAAGAGCAGTGTCTTAAGTCAGCTGGCAAAGAAAAGCACAGTCTTGACCTTGTGGCAAAGATAAACACAGTCTTGACAATTGGACATATTTAAATCCCACTAAGCCAAAAAGTAACAGTGCTTAAACTTGACTGTGGGCAACCTTTGCCTTTTTCTATTTGCATGGGCAGACAATACTTACAGCTTTTAGAAAGTCTTGTCTTACATCCAGAAAAAGAAAATATTATGATAAGTTTGAGTCCCTATTTTGCAGGTTAGCAGTGTTCGCCAGGATCAGGCAGTGCTTTCAGCTCTTCTTTGACCCTCTGTTGACAAGCTTGAACGTGGGTGCGAAGAAGATCTGCTCCATAAAATGGGTGACAATACAAGACACTCTCGCTGGTACATACTTTACATAGGGACCTTCCCCCCCCTTCTTTTGATGTGGTTCTGGAAAGGTAGTCAAAAGGTATAAATCTCGACTTCCAAGACTGGGAAAAATGCTCCTTCCCTCGAGTGGGGGAAGCCAAATTTTGTAACAAGATTTACCCTTTGTTCTGCTACGTGGTCAGAAATGTGGTTCAGAAATTGGCTGGGCTGTGAAGAAGTGGTGAAAGTTGCTGCTTCTGTTGGCCCTTCAGCAGCAGCTGCGATGCCGGAGTTCACCTGCCTTTCTGTGTAACGATGGCATGTCAGAAGTGCTTTGGGAAGAAGCAGCTTATCGACAAAAATGTCTGCAGCTGGAAGGTTGGTGGTGCTAAAGAGTACGGAAATGCTATCTGTGGATTCCAGCTTCCCACCTCTCCCATGAGCTGGACCTGCAGAATTGCTGTTGAGAACCAGCTGAATCCCAGTGGCCTTTCAGTCAGGAGGGTTGCAGGTACAGAAGAAGATAAATGTTTCCTCTCCTCTCAAGCCCTTTTTCTACAGAGAAAGAAGGGAAACCATTCTCTTTGGGAAGAAGCAGCATGTACCTGCGGCATGCTGAGTTCAGTGAAGTTCAGTTGGAGCAAGCTTCAGCTCAACCAGGCCATCATCAGGGCTGTTGTGGCTTTGATGGGACTCATTCTTCATAAAGAAGAGTATCAAAGGCATGTATATGGCCAGATGTCCTGGCTGACAGAATAGGGCATGAGTCTTCTGAGGATATGGAGGTTAAAATTTCCCCTCCTTTACATTGTCTCCTTGGCTGGGGAAAGATGTCACCACATTCTGCTGTGCTATGCTGCCTCTTCTCTCTGATGCCCTGTCCCAAACCTCAGCCTGGGTATAAGACTGAACCCAGGGAAGGCTTTCAAGCTTTCTCAAGTGTTGCTCTGTTTGGGAAGCCAGGGAGGGCATGACCGTTCTGACCTGGGATTTCACAGTCATTGATGCATCTTCCTGTGCCATTTCAGCCCTCCACTGACTGCAGGAAGACAAGCATCCTGCTGTGCAGCAGGCAGCAGCTCAGGCCCTGAGGGACAACTGGGCAGACCTGCAAAACCTTCAGAACAAGGAAGAAGTCATCAAAGACCACCTCCCACAGGAAAGTGAGGAATAGGAAGACCACACAGGCAAGGAAATAGCCGCCAGGCCACAAAGAGTTGGCCGTGTTACCAGGGTGTCAGTGCAATCAGCAGAGAAGAATAAAGTATTGTGCATGAACAGAATCCAGGGGCACTTCTTTGGGATCCAGGGTATCTCAGCAAGACCTTGTCTGGAGGTGCAGCATTGGGTCACTTCTGGGAGTTTCAGCTCTCGTTTTTATGTTGCCTAACACTCAGGGAAGACTTGCCCAGGAAAAGCCTGGAGAAGATCTGAGGAGCAAAGGAGAACCCCTGTTCCTCCTATTGCAAAATACTCAAGAAGTGTTTGAATACTGCTCTAACCATTGGGAGTCCTATTCTGCTCTTTTTAAAGCCTGCTCCTCTGCAAAGCCTAGATGGGGTGAAGGTGACAGGTTGTTCCTGGTGAAGAAACAAACAGCTCTGGCTACATTGAAGGAAGGATGGACCAAGAAGACCTTCTTCTCCTGAGCTATACAGAAAGCCCAGTGAGAGTCTGAGGAGGCAGATGTAGGACCTGGGAAAGGCTCTGAAAGAGATGGGACCTGGGAGCAAGGCAGAAACAGAGGATATAACTCTAGAAGTCCTGTATCCCACTGACAAAATGTCCCTCACAAGAAAGGAATTCAGGCAGCAGAGTATTGCTAGGACTGGTTTTGAACTGGCAAGTCCTGCTGTATTCAATAAATATTGATATTGATAAAACGGCAGGGGCAGTATGGGCCATTTGAGCAGTTGCTTATTTAAGTAACTAGAGAAATTAAATTAAACCTTTGCAAACACCCCCTAGGACTGGAGGAGAAGCCTTCACTCTTTTGGGGCATTTCTTTCCAGAATTCTCAGCCTTGCACCCCATGGGAAAGCAAGCCAGAAAACACAGATTGCTCCAAAAAGAGGCAATGCAGAGAATGTGTTTTCCTTCTCAGTGACCTTCCAAAATGGGCTGCGGAAGGTGCTGCTGAAGTAAAAGTCTTATAGCAAAGTTCACTCCAGAGAGCTGGTTCCTATTATAACCCCATCCCTAATGTTGAGTTTCTCACTGAGCTGTATCACTGACTTGACAACTGGAAGAGAAGTTGTCATGTTTCTTTAAACTTTTTTTTTCCTCTTTGTTTTTTTTTTTAACTTTGGAAATCTGATAAGAGAGGGTAAAGCCACAGTAAGATTGGAAATTTCCATGCAAAGTGCCAGAACCTTTTTTTATATATCACTAGTACACTGAACTTGTTTTGGCTCCATGTTCTGATAAAGTTTAAAATGGCAAATTCATCTTTTTACAGATATGTGGACATACAGGACAACTGTCACAGACTAAAACTACATACTTAAAGGATCAGAAAGCACCTAGTATAGAGAGTTTAATGACAAAAGACTATCTAATTAAACATGAGATAGCATTTATCATGAATTGCAAAGCAGAAACTATCTTGATCAGCCCTTGAGGAAAACTGCAGTTATTCACAGAAATCATCAAACAGGAAATTAGGGTTTCATGTCTTTTCTTCAGTTGGGCGTTTGAGAGCAATTTCTCACAATGCTATACAATAGCTCAAATTTAAAGATGCCCTGGTCAGTGGCAGCAGGACTTACGTTTGTTTTGTCTCAGAGCAAAAGAGAAGGAAAAGGATCAGGCCCTATTTGTGCACATTCGCTCTTTAAAGCCATCTCTTTCATGATCATTATTATCAAGCCAATCTGTTTCTTACCACAGAAAGCACCACACAAAGCTAAATCACCCACACTGTTTCCTTTCACAGTTTACATTTTGGTATACTTTTTCTTATTACACTTTAAAATAATTTTAAAATTATTTTTTAAATATTTTTGAAGACTTGTTTTTCAAGGATGTAAAGAAATGCCTTATTTTGGTTAGGTGGCAGAGGGTTTGCCCGTCCCATATGACATGACACAGCAAAGAGGTCAGTAGTGCTCCCATAGACACACATGCATGCGGAATAGAGCACCATTCACCCCCCCATCCCCCCCCCCCCCGAAAAAAAAAAAAAAAANTGAGTTTAATAGAAGACAGGACAGACGATGATCAGCAGGCGCAGGGCATGGGCAGACAAGCACACTGACCAGCCCCGTTTACATATGACTGGCCCCTTTTATCCCCTTATCCCTCTGTTTTCCCATGCTTGTTCCTCTACAAACCACCTTTATCCCTCCTTTTTCCCCACCTTTGGCTCAGCCCCTGAATATCCCATAGTAGGTCTTGTGCAAGCTAACGATCCTCTTCCCTTGCATCCTACAATGTGCGCCACCCCCACAGGCAGTGACCCCCCAGTCTGTAAGGTACTGAGGCTCCCCTGGGACATCCCTGGGAGGGACCATGTCTCTGAAGGGGTTATTGGGGCTCCCCCACCTGCCCTTGTGCTCCTTCCCGTGTGTGAAGATGGACCTCTGATGGGGTGATAGCTCCTGTGGTGGGCTTGGGAGCAGCCAGGCAGGGATGAGATGGAATGACTGCCTTTCTGCTTCGGATAATGGCTAGAGAGAAAGGCACGTTGAATGAGGGGGTGAAGGAAGAACGGTGATCACTTTCTGAATCTGGTAGGAATATCACTACACAAAGATACCTGCAGGGTTTTTTTCTTAAAGCTGTCATAACACTTTGTGTTGTACCACAATCAAAAACATGCTTATATCTTTTTACTGCTCTGAGAGGTTAACAACTCTCTGACTATGTATAGGGAGGATTGGTAAGGCCCTTCCTTCCATCACTAGCTTTGGCCCTCTTGGTGCCATCTTGAGAGTGCTCAGGCTCAATCCACATGAAAAACAGATGCTCCATGCCTACACAAAAAAAAACCCAGATTCTTCAGATCTACTACACCAGTTCAGAGCAACTGTGGGGACAGGCTGTATGCTGGTTGCAGACTCTTCCCATCTGAAGTTACTGACGAATCAGTCTGAGACGGTCCTTGCCATGTATGTTGTTCAGGTATTTTCGGTATTGTAAACACTCAAGCTAAGAACTGGCAACTGATCCCAACTGGGACAGCTCCTGCACGCGTAATCCCACAGATTTCATCTGAATCCATTTCAAGAACAAATCACTAACTGTATGAGAGAACACATATATATTTTAACAGACAAAGCAAACACCCCATACACAGTTTCACAGCTGTCACTTGTCATGATGCTGGAGGCCTCTGCCACCTGGACCTTCCTAGCAGCGAGGAGCTGCTTTTCCCTGAGGTTGGGTCCAAAGTCCTTGATAAAAGAGGTAGTTGCTTTGGGCGATGGGTGCACCAGACTCATCAGTTCCGTCTCCCTCCGGCAGAGGCCAGGCGTACCTACAGCTGCCAGCAGATACAGCGTGTCTGGTCTAAAAAGGCTCAGTCTTACCCCTGCCTGCCTTCTTCTTTGGGACTGCTGTGAGCGGGGAAAAAAAGAGATATTTAACAGAATAGGAAAATACGTTCTATGTAGCAAGAGTCTCAAAAGGGCCCCCACTTCTAATTAACATACCAAACCATATTTATTGATCTGCACTGATCAGGAGTTCAGTGTGGGTTTGAATAGATACAGCTTAGTGTGCTGCATTAGGATGAGTAAACAGGGTGTGTGGACAAGAGACACTTGAATGGAAATTATTGCGGGGAGAAACTGAGTTTTAAGCTTTCACAAGGTCTCCACTTTGATCCTTGTGAACTGAATGAAAGCCTTATTAAAGGCTTATTAAGCCAGAATTTTACTGGATAGTACATAAAGCATGCTCTAGTCCCTAATTTTGTCATCGGGAAAATAGACCCACATATAAAATACATTAAATCAAAAGGACACATAATTTACCAAACCTTTATACCAACGCAATGTATCGTAATTTTTCTCAAAAAAGCATTAAGTTATTTCACCATACCCAAGTTTGTGTAGGAGGGGAAACATAAGAATTTATGTTTAGCAGGAAGCCAGTGCTGATGATGTGGGATTTGGGGAGCGAACAGGCTCAGGCTGGGAACACAACGGGTCGGTCATTTAAAACCGGGCTCCTGCAAACGGGACCGCAGCCATCGCCTCCCGGGCTGCCCACAGCAGGCCCCGCTCCCGGGCTCCCCAGAGGCTGAAACCCTCCAGCTGCCCCAAAAGAGAATTAAAATACAAAGCAAGCGCCGTGAGAAGAACACGCGTAACGGTTAAACCACCACCACACCAGCTCTCCGTGACAGGGCTCGGTGCTGTCACCCTGCTCCCGGAGGGACTCCGGCCCCAGGAACCACCGCAGTGCTGAGCGATATGCGCTTCGAGGGGACGGTGCTGCTAAAACATCCTATCGAAATGGTGACGTGTGTATTTTGTGCCACTAATTAAACAGAAAAGCACTTACAGCGGCTTCCTGGACAAACAGATGACTGAAACCTCTGTTATCGCTGCCTGTATCTTACTGCAAACAGGGGCGTATGTTCACATCTCTTAGGGTACCTGTCACCAGGTAAAGCGAAATACTGATCATTTTACCCTCAAGGCGGCTGCCTATCGCCAGCTAAAGTGAAATGCCGACCATTTTACCTCAAGGCAGCTAGGCAAGCCAAGCCTGGACTTCATGCGAAGGAGCTGCTCTCCGCTGTGGAGCGAGCCCGCCGCCACGACCTTCTGCCTCAGAACTGCCCGCTCCAATCCGGCCCCGAAGGCTCCGGCCGCACGGCGGACAGTCCCGCCGCTCCGCCCCGCTCCCTCGGGACGTCCTCCGGGTGCCACAGGTGACACTGAACCGCAGGGCGGCTCCGGTCGGGGGCGGCGGAGGGCGGGCCCGAGGCGCGGGGAGCCGCCCGGCTCTGAGGGAGGTGCCGACGCCATTGGCCCGGCGGCGGCGGGTCGGGGCTGTCTCTCCCCGCGCCACCGCCTCCCTTCCCCTCAGACAGGCGGGGAGCAGCGGCTGCCGGCTGGGAGAAGGTAACTGGCGCGGTCTGTGACCGGAGAGAAGGACTGGGGGAGCCGTGGAGGGGGCGGCGGGGTCCTGCGGGGCTGAGGCGGCGGAGAGCCGCGCTGCCCTCGGCCCGCTGAGGCGGCGGGAGGGGGGAGGCTGCCCTGAGGGGCTTCGCGGGGGGGAGGGAGGGGTGTCTTGCTGATGGAGTGGTTTAAAAGAAGTTTTTTTAAAAAAGGGCTATAAACCACCCGTGCCCGCAGCGCTGGAGCAGCGTGAGGGTGAGCCTGTTGGCGGCTGAGGGGTGCCGGCTCCAGGCTGTCGGCAGCTCCGTGCTCGAGTGTGTTTGCCTGGGGGGGCCGCTCTCCTCAGGACAGGGCAGGTCTCACAGGCGTCTCCCCTGCCCAGCCCCCGTTACTAAAGGCGGAGGGAAGAGCCGCTTGTCAGCGACTTTGCTCGGAACCCACTTCCAGAGCCGGTGTGAGGAACTGCAGCCGCCCCCCTGCCAGGGGGGGGCCCACGGAGACACCCCGGTGCTGCCGAAGGGGGCTGCGGTGGGAGCCGAGTAACTGTACAGACTGACCCGCACCTACCTTCTGCAGGAGCCCGCTTTGATAAAAGGGCTCTCTTTATTTAAAGAGGGCGCTTAGGTCTCAGTCGAGAGACGTTAACGACCTTTATGTAAATAGTAAACACTTTCATTTGGAAACACTGAAGTAATTGCATCTTTCACGCTGTCTGTGGAGTGACTTGCAGAAGTGGAGCTTGGCCAGTAAGTTGGTTGTGTCTTTCCTATGTGAGCAGAAGGATCTGCTTGTAAGATTGCCATTGCACGATAAAGGTCACTTGAATTTGGGGACGGATTGTCAAGTGGCAAGACAAGTATTTCTGAACTTTCCCAAAAGTGTAAGGGGAGGGGACTTAAAACATGCTTGACAGGATACTCTGAAAAGAAAATTGATTTTTGCCGGATAAAAGGTGCAATCAAAGTGTTGCAACAAGATATTTGTGCGTTTATCAGAGAATTGGAGATTTTTGTGATGGAGCATTTAAGAGTAATGGATCAAACTGCTTTACTAAACTAATATACATCAATAATACAGATTTCCAGTCATTAGTTCTTAATTACCCTCAGTCATTATCACTACATTGTCCAAACAGTTCTTAACAATCACATCCATAAATGGCAGTAAACCTAGGAGTATACAATGCCATGGAGTTGATGCCCTATATTTAGTGCTCATGACAATAGTTCTTGACAGTGTCAGTTGCTGAGGTAGAAGTAAAGCTCTTGAGAGCTCCTTGGCAAAGGAAGCTGAAATCAAAGTAAGCATTTTGTGATTTTTCATAAATTACCATCTTTCTTTGCTTATTGGTAGTGCTTTATGCACCTTGCTGCCTCCCTGGAAGAAAACAGGGTGATCTCATCTGCCTTTGACATAGTTCACCTTAATTTTGGGAGTAAAACTCTACCCTAGTTTTGCTAGGCATCTTTCTTATGCCTGATGGAACCAGAATAATTCTTCGAACTAAATATCTCCTCTTTGTTTTGTAGGCTTGTTTTGGTTTCACCTGACATCTTTCCTGCCCACTCTACATCCTTTGTTCTTGCAGATTTTATTATTTGCACATATTTTCCTGTGCACTGTTTGGGCAAATATACTGCAAGTCTCCGTCCATTTGCACTTACGTGTTATTTATATAGTTATGCATAGCTATGTTATAAAATACTACTGGTAATGTTACAATGTTAGAAAATGCTTATGCACTGTTACCAATTACCATATTATAGTGTGCTTGTGTCTGGGTTTAAGGCAGGGAAATAATAAGCATCTTGCTTACTCTGCATCTGCCTTATGGATGCAGCAGGCCTCTGCTTTGGCTACAAAGCATGTTCCTGAATTTTCTGAAGCTGTCATTGGACCTGTCTCTTGTTAAAGAAATTTCCTTCCTGCATTTCTTTCAGCCCAGAATAATGTATTATCAGTTTCACTGTCAGGCTCTTAAAATTCAGTGAAATAGGTATTCATATTGTTGTTTACCAATGCTGACGAAGGCCAGAGTAAACAACATTCCATCGACCCCAAAAATGAATGCTAGAAAGGTGAATTTGTCTTTTCTCTACAGCACTGGGTAGAGACTATGGACAGATATTCTCTGGAGTAAACTCCTGTTATTCTGCAGGAATATTCCCATGTGGAAGTACTGTTCCAATTTAGCACTTTGAGAAAACCTTTGATGCTCTCAAAGAAGGTGAGATTTTAACTGTTGCATCTAGGAAAAAAAAAAAATAACCAGGAAGCTAAACAGTGGGATGAAGTCGAAGGAATTACTTGTTTGCTACCCTGTATCATGTTTCCTGTGCTCATGACAGAAAGGAATCAGCTTTCCCAGTGGTGAAAAGAACAGACTTCAAACAAAAACCTACAAAGAAAACATTATTTACAGGGAAACTTAAAAGTAATTTGTAGTCTCTCAGTAGGAAAAAAAATGTTTCTTTTTATTTTTCTTTAATTAAAAGTGATGGTTCTGTCCTGCGGAAGTCTGTCTTCATTCAATAGTCACTTGTTTTGCACCGTTGTTTCTCTGCACAGCAAATGTTGTTCATCCAGGATGGGTGACTAACAGCTGCTAAAAGCAGTAGGTAGCCTTCTGGTGCTCAAAGTCCATCACCTGTTGCATTTAAAGTCAGCTTATTTAGGTTGCTAAATATAAGTCAGTTTAAGGGGGCTCCTTAGTTTGGTCCAGAAGTGGGGCTTAGGGACATGGTTTAGTGGTGAACTTGCCAGTGTTAGGTTAACAATTAGATGATCTTAAAGGTCTTTTCCATCCTAAATGATTCCAATGGCAGAACACGTATAGTTTATGGTATGTCATACAAGTGACGTTGCATTTGCTGTATTTGCAGTTTTTAGCTTGTAAGTTCTTAAGCTTATTAGGGCATAAAGTGAGTGACAGCTGATTTTAGCAGACTTATTCATGCTTCATTCTTGTGGTAGGGAGTTGTTCCAATTCATCTGGGTACAGCAACTGGCTGTGCTAGATTCTTACTTCATGGTATAATGTTTCTTTGCTATATGTAACTTGACTGTTTATTGCACTGAGAGTGGCAACGGAAGGAGATATAATGTATGTGTGAGGAGGAGGAAAAGAATACTTCTCCCTTCTTATTCTTTTATAGCTGTTTATCCCAACGATAATGCCAGACTGTTTTTCACCTGAATCCCACTCAGTATCCTGTGCAAATGCACCAAATTAATGAACAACTTGACAATTTTTTTCCTCCATCTTGCTCTACTTATCCTCTGTAGTATAAATCTTCTAAAAGTAAATTTTCTTTCCTTTCTCTCTCCTAGTCAAGGAGATTCTGCATTTCTGTCTCTGTCTATTTCTATATATAAAATGTGTGTGTATAAATAATAATAAAAGTAAGAACAAAGGAGACACTTATTTGCAGAGTAACTAGCACAATGAGTATCCTAGACTCATTGCCAGATGCTTTTGTTCTACAAAAGGATCAAACTGAATATCAGTAAACTCCATATGAAATTGCCTGCCCAGTGTTACTATCAGTGTGATACTGACTGACTGATAATTTGACAGTGATTTATTTCTGTACAGGCTGGATGGACTACAGTTAGACTGTGTAATCTCAGCTATGTAACTAGAGCTCCAAAAGTGGATCAGTGTATTCAAGAACTCCTGGATTAGAAATGGTTTTAGACCATCAGCTTTTTAGACGTTAAAATCTACCCACATGCTTTTCTTCTTTACTGAATTTAAATGGGTTATGTGATTCAAAAATAGTACTAAAAATAGAACATCAGTTATGAAAAATCATGGGTGAGGTCAAAAAATCTTGTGTAATTGCACTTTAGGTACCGTAAGCAAAAAAGTCCTAGGCAGAAATCTTAACAAGCAACCAGAAGTAGTGAGCCCTTGACCTTCTATTCTGGTCCTGCCCACACAAAACTGTTATGGTCTTTTTTTTTTTTTTTTTTNNGCTGAATTTGCAGGTTGCCTGTATTCCACGAGTATGTAGCTCTTTGAGTTGTGGGTTGGTTCTGTTTGTTTGTTTTTCAAGCCTGGGATAATTTCTGTTAGTGGAAATGTCATTAAATTTGTCTTGTTTCATAGTGATTAGAGTACTTGTGTGGCGATAAAGAGACCTGGATTAAAAATTAATGCCCTTGGGTTACTCTCCTGTTCCCTCTGCCCTACTAGAACTGGGCTGCTGTGCAGCCAGGAATGCAGGGCTGGCTGGGTGAGAAGGGAAGTCAGGAGAGAGAGCTTGATTTGTAATGTGGTGGCCTGACTGAGAGAAAGTAGATCTCTGTTCTTGTTTCTGCTTGCAAGGTTGTGACATCACTTTAAACTAATAGTCCTTCTGTAACATGGGTGGTTTAATCCTTGGTAGTGCAGCCCTAGGAACGCTTAACAGTAAACTGAGTGAAACCTTCAGAGGACTGTCACATATTTTTGGTAAACAAGGGCATGTGAGTTTGAATCCTCTTGGGTTAAGTGTTTTTGGGGGCTCTGGTTTTGGCCACCTCCTGGGTATGTGCTGTAGCCATTGGGCAAGAGAGAGCTAACACCTTGCATAGCTATGCTCTTAAAGAATGAGCCACTCCTGCAAAACTAAATACTTGTTCAGGGACAGGCATTACACTCCAAACCCCAGCCTCACAAACTCTAAACTCCTGATTTAGTTACCTGTGTCTGAGAAACAATTTCAGTCACAGCAGCCTTCTCCCCTTTTCCTGTCCCTGTGCTATTCAGCAGCATTATAGGGCAAATCCCATTCATGCAGTGTGGTTTGACACGACACCTCACCCAGTGCAACTGGAGGCTGCTACAGAAACTGTTCTCTGCTCCTCACTTGTCATGTGCACCAACCAGGTTTAGCTCTCACCATGCCCTTTTAGGCTCCTTGCATCACATTGCACCTTGCTTTTTGGTGCCTTAGCACTCTGTTCAGATCACTGAAACTGGTACCAGTAAGGGAAAAGACTGGGTTTTGCGTGATATGGCCCAGCCCAGCAGTGCAAACAATCTCGTGAGTGAAGTTTTCATGGCTGATAGACTTCCTGTTATTCTTGCAATTGAATATCACTATTAAGGAGGACTGACGTTGCTGCTTGCTGGTTTCAGCTTAGCCAGAATGAACCTGCTGTCGGATGGAATATTTGTATTATGGGGCTATCCATTAAAACACGGTTATGCATGGGAAGATGAGTGATTTTCCTCTCAATCAGAAGCTATAGTAAGCTATAGTAAGATCTTTTTTTAATGTATCTATTAAAAAAACAACAATAACTCTGAAATAGAAACGTCATCGCAAAGGTTAAATTAATTTTGGTGACTGAGATGAGACCTGATTCTGACTTCTATCTGCAGACTGTAGGCTAGCTTTTTCTTGACCATTTTGATTTTTAACTTATCTGGAAACTTCTCCAAAGTGCTTTTTTTCCTCACCTCTCTCCTTAGCTTACTTATCATTTCTATGACTGCAGGACTCCCAAAGAGCTTTATTTTTCCTCTGACACCTAATTTTTACTGATAATTGGATTCTGTGTAAGGCCCTGTTTTCAGATATGTGTCCGCTTCAGTTACTGTAGCAGATTAATTGACGCAAGCTTTCTCAGTAGCCTTCAGATTACATCAATTATTAGGGGGTAATTTTAACCTTAAAAACTTGCATGAGTGAATGTCTAAGGTCAGTCATCTTGTGAGAAAGGACAGCCAAAGGGCTTGTTTTGTTCACGGGCTCTGTGTGCACATTAATAATCAGTTAAACAGAGCTGTAGCTACAATAACAAGGTTGGTGGCTGAAAAGCAGGGGGGCTGCATTGACAAATTAGAGCCATTTAGGTGAGTAAGGGATGATTTTGTTTCCCACAGCTACTTGTTTATGCAGTTAATCATGTCTGAGAATGATGGAGTGCCTTTTGCGATGTTCTGTGTGGTCTCGGTTTTGCGTTGGGCTACAGGCAAAGCTGCTCTGGTGAAGCTGAGATCAGTGGCCTCCCTCAGGGGAGGCAAAGATGACGTAAAATGTTGCCCTCCTGATTTGGCAGTTTTGTGCTCAATCTGTACCACAAAGCTGTATTGTGCACCCTCCTGCAGAGGAAATGAGTGACCTGAGCAGTTGGCTGTGGCAGTGCTTTAGAGCAGATCAAAGTGATGCATAAAAGGGGGCAACCTGTTAACCCACGGGTTCCTCATTTTACAGGCATTGTGGAGGAAAATCAGTCTGTCAGTGATGGTGGCTATCCTTGCTCAACTAGCTCATCACCTTGACTCAAATGAGGAGCAAGGGTGGGGTCTCTTAAACTCACAGGGATGCAACAGATACTGACTAATAGATTCCCATAATGATGGGATAAAAATCATGAGAGAAGTCATATGGACAGGCTTTGAAACAAACTTTTTCCAAAGTTTATTCAGAAACTATACTTAAGAGTCTTCCAATTGTTGTTCAAGATTGAAACTGCTCTACAAAATGTCTTAATGTCAACTCAACAGAGCGAGCATTACTCTAAGTATTTGAATGCAAATCCATATTTGCTATTTGTACCACGAATTTCTTTGTGTCAACACTGCTAGCCCCTTAGTAAAGTCCTCTTGTTAGAAAGCCTGCATTAGCAAAGAGTCAGGACCACACTGTGTAAACTGCAGCTCAGTGTTCTTTGCTTTCATATAGAAAAGATTATCTGACCAAGATGCAGGAAGCGTGTCACTTCCCAGTAGCCACCGATAGGAAATACTTGTTAATTAGTTGCACAGTTTTGCACGCTTCCATTCTTGTGTGGTATAACTCCCAGAACGCAGTCCTAGCTGAAAAGTACCCAAATAAATAGTAGGAGAGCAAGGAAACAGGGTAGAGGTAGAACAGATCCTCTGAAGTCTCCAATTTATAAACTTCTCAACACCTCTACATTGGGAACATTGTAACTTTGATTTGCTTAAAGATAAAATTTGCTTAAAAGAACAATATGTTTAACAATAGGTTTTTTTATCAGTTCCACAGCAGTCGTCTTTGACCATCCATGTCAAGGGAATCAACATAGAAAACATCCTACAAGTCCAACAAAGACTTTGTGAACACCTGTCTAGGAAGAAAACAAAGGGGTAAATTACTAGTTTTGATTTACTGAGGGCTATAACTACTCACAGAATCTGGGATTTTTTTAATCAAAGAAGAGGGGAATATAAGATTAGTCGCCTTTTTGAAATTGCAGTAGCACAGGAAAAAATAGAAATCAGGCAGAGGTTCCTTGTTCTGATATTTTTGGGAAAGTTCCTTTCAGATTTCTCATATGTACAAGCGTCTAAGTGAAGAAAAGCCCAAGATGAATGAGGGAGAAGTATACTCAAAGCAGAGTCTGCCTGGGGGATTTCTGCCACTTCAGCCTTTTCATCTTTTTTTTTTTTTTTTTTTTTTTTTTTNGTTTTTAATTATTATTATTTTTTTAAGGACTTTCTAGTACATAAAGGGTGTTTTTGTTTAACTTGCATCAAGAAACAATGCTCATTGGACTCGTGCAGGGAATGCCAAACCTCAAACTAGAATACATATATGTTTTGGAAGAGCGGGGCAAGGGAAGAAAAGGAAGGGGATTCAAGGAGATTCGGCAGGTCCTGGTTATATGCAAATGCTCTCTGTGGAACACTGGGGGTGAAAGGAAAAGCAGGTGTGTCTTCCACTCTACAGTAAAAGTTTGTGAGAAGGTAATGGAGGTGCTGTTTGCCCCTTCTCCTTTTTATCTTCGATACTGAATCTGTATATTTAAGATGGCAAGTGGGTGGGATGGAAGAGGGTGAACCCTTCTTTCCTGCAAAATAAAAGGAAGCCATTGGCATCTTAATTGGCTTTTAAAGGAATTAATCAATTACTTGCATTATGAGTTTCAGGTTTTTGGGGGGAGGGCAATCTTGTGGCTGTTTCTTGTGGAACTTCCTTGCTAGGATTTGAATCTGTCTTTTAATTATGTTGGGAAAACATTCAGAAAGAGCTAGCCATTAAATGCAGAGGTGTGTCAGATAAGCATATGTATGGTCAGGAGATAACTTCCCACCAAGTAATCAGTTTGCTTCCAATCTCTCTTAAACATTTTAGTGTTTTACTTATATCTCTTTTCAAACAACACATAAGAACACTCTCTTAAGCTTGACCCTGTGTGGGTCTAATGCGAATGCTGACATTTGCTGACATGAGGAATGAGAAAGTAACAATGGGAGTTTGAGCCTTGTAAGCCCCCACACTTCTACTTCTGGAGGGAGTCTACTCCCTCTAAAGGGAGATGAGAATAATTGTTACACAATAGACAGTGTTCTGCCTCCGGAGATCTAAAGGATTGAGCCACCTTCACTATTATATTTCAAGTCCCTTACCCTGAGAAAATATTCTTTGTGTTGTAACTCTTGATGAAAAGAATTAGCAACTAAAAAAATGAAATTCTTGCAAATGGACTATTATTAATTCAAACAATGTGCCTACTGGAATTAAACCACAGCAAAGTGCCAATGATATGATATGCAAGGAAATACAACAAGATTTGAAGAACCTCAGAATTTACAATGAGGTATGCTGATGTTATTGGCGTTAACTTGCTGGAATCGTAATTTTGAAGCTACCTCAAAATTCAGGTTTTTTGAGTAGTGTTACATAAATGGTGTGGAATCTATAGTTAGTCTGACAAGCACTGGTCACGGGGAAAAGAAAAACTTAGGTGTGTTTCTCTGAGGCTTCTCTTTAATTTATGAACCTCTTATTCCAGAGACCACATCCTCTTGAAACCATTGGCTTAATGCTTGTATGCCATAATAGGTATAGAGTGACATTCTTAGGCACTGCTGCCAATATCCAAGCCCTGTGAAGAAAATGGCAAGCTGCCATATGTGATTAGAGGGATTAGGCCGCAACCAAAGCAAATTATTCTTTTCTCTTCCAATTTTCAGTTGTTAACTTTTATCTTCTTCTTCTTTCTGTTTTAACATTTTGCTTTCTTGTTCAGAGTAAGTTTTGTGTAAAACAAAACAATTGCCTGTATAGTCTTCAAAGCAATGAAGGTCTTAACTTCTTACCAAACGAGTAAAATTAAATCACAGGCAGAGCCATGTGGACCAGCAAAGCAGATGTTACTGGAGAAAAGTGGAATTTTTCCTCAAGTGCTTGCATTACTATAGCTGCATTTCTTCCTCTTCCAGCTGGCTGAAGATCATTATGTAAGGCGGTCAGTGAGAATATTTCAAGATTGCAACTGTCTTGCAGGTTAAAAAAACCAGGGGTCATTTTGGTACTATTGAGGAAGGCTAAGGTGTGAGCAAGGCTTGTTGTGTATCATATTTTTAATTTTTTTCCCCATTGTGGCTGTTTTGAGCAGTTGTCTGGTCTTATAGTTGCAGATAAGTAGATTCTTTCCATGAACTGTATTGTAATGAATATTCCACAGGGGAACACGTAGTTGTGTTTATTACTGGAATGAAATAAAGCATTGCTGTGTTTGTAAGAGCAACTCCTGTGTTGCCTTATTACAGATATCTCCCACTTTTGCAAAGATCCCTGTTCCACCAAAACCTTCCACTCCACAACTAGCTAGATAAGAACTTTGCTACCTCCCACTGATTAAACATACATGTTGGCAAATACTGTTCTCTAAATTAATCTCTGGGACTGTTGGAGATATGATATGCTGTGTACATTTAGATGTTACCATTTTGAAAATGCTCTGATAACACCTCTTGAAAGAGCAGCTGGATTGGCTACAGATAGGCATACCTTAACTGGATGATCTCTTCCTTTCTGCCCCTTCAAGAATAAAAATGACAACAGGCCTTCTTGTGTTTAAGTTCAGGTCCTTACAGTTGTAGGCAAGCATGTTTAAAACTCTGTTGAATGATGACTTAAGTCCTTCTTGAAAGTTAATAGCTTTTCTTTCTTCACTACTCAAACTAAAATCTGTACTCCTCTGATCTCCTGCACAAATATGTTCGTGACTATCTTAAACTATTTGTGCTTGCGCCAACACTGGCGTTTAGCTTAATTAGCTGTTCTCCCCTCATGGGATTTGCCTCCTGTATTTACAGAAAAATTATATTCTGTAAGCCTAGGATGGTGCTGAGTTACCTGTGACTGTACTGCATAAATGTCAGTGGAGAATCAAGTTTGCTCAGGACAGTGTGACTTTTTTTTAATTTTTATTTTTTTTTCTCCCTAAAGCTGTAGCTTGTAGGCCTTATAGTCAGAGGTACCATTACTGCCTAATGTGACCTCCCCGGGGAATGGGGGTCAATTCTGCAAAGCTCTTGTTGCTCCTAATGTTCTTCTTGGCTTCCTTGCTTCAAAATAAAGGTTTATTATTTCCTGAGCATGGCAGTAGGACAAACTTAGTTATATCTTTTCTGAGAATAATGAGTTTCTCTGCAGATGGAAATTGTTATATTACACAATTCAATTTATCTGTCTTCCTCAGCTTCCTGTTGCCTTATGTTTGGACTTCCAACTCCTCCTTGTTGCTAGCGCTGTTATGTTGTAGCAGTGAAGAAATAAAGTTAGGAATATGTGTAGCTTTCAAATGCATACACCCAAACCCTCTGGTTTTTAAGAGCCAATAGGTTACTTGTTACTGAATGCTTTATGGGATGAAGATGTATACAGATGAAAATTGCTGATCAGCCAGGCCTGCAGGGTAATTGTTCAACTGAAGGAGTTGGCACAAGTAGGGGTGTGAAAGCAGCCAGAAGTGTAGGATTGGCTGTCACCTTCTTCCTCTTGTTAGAAGACATTGGCTGCAAGACAGATTCTATGGAGCAAAGCTCTAGCAGGTTGGGTCTAGTGTACAAGAAGCACTTAAAGTAATTTTGCAATGTAAATTTAGGACATTATGAGGCTTCTGCACGCAAAAGGAAGTGTTGTTGATTGGCTGGAACAGCTGACTCTAGGGTTTTGCTGGTTGTTTTTGGTTGGTTTTTGTTTTTTTCTGATCCTGTTGATGAACTTAATGTCAGTCATGGTAAACTGCTCCAACCTCTTCCTTGACTCTCCCTCATTACATCTCATATGTATACACTGAGTAAAAACTTAAAATCTAAGCTATGACTGTGGTACCTCTTAATGTGATATCTCATAATGTTTGGAATGCAGTACTTGAATTGAATTAATTTGCAGGGGAAAAAATTTCCCCTTTTGTACCAGGGGAAAAAGCAGCAGCAGGGGGAAAACAGAGCTCTCCGTAGGGCAAACAAGTTTGTGGACAAGGTTGCCTTTCTGTTATGACTTGTGTTCTAGCAAAATGTCCAGCCTTAAAGGAATTGAGGTGTATAACTGCCTGAGAAGGTTTTGAGAAATGTTATAAGATCAAATTATTGGATGGGTGCTTGGCCTAAAGCACTTGGAAGTTGTGAGTAACTTAAGAGTGGGGAGGAGAACTACATCTTGTGTCTTCTTTCTGTTTCTTTTGTTGCCAAAACATAGAAGCTTTCATGCATGAGTTACATAAAACATAATTTCAGATTCCTGTTTATTACAGGGACTAGAAATCTTTTATGAAAGGGAAGATCTTTGTGTGGTTTCACTTGAATTTAAGGTTTAAGAAACAAAAATCATGCCAAATATCCTAAGACTCACAAATGTTAGTCTACAGCATATGGCAGCCATTCTCCAGAAATCAATCAATGTGGTATTTCTATCAATTTCTGTGATTTAATCAGTCTGACACAGATCTTTCAGTCTTATTTGAAACTTAGGTCTGAAAACTTTCCTGCCAAAGGAAAACTTCCCATTGAACTTGCAGTGGCACCAAACAAGCTGTTGAGACTTCTCAGTTCTTTTTGGCATGTATAGGGGGGGTTAAGAAAAGAAATTGTCAAAAAAGAAATTAAAGTAAGTGAGCTTGGGGTGGTGGTTGTGGGCGACTTGGAGGAAGGCATTGAATATTTTTTAATTTTTTATTTTTTTTTAATTAGCCTTAGGTCATAACAGGTGCTGTACTCTAAGCTGGCAGTTTGTACCCTCTGTGCTTGGAATCAGCGCTAACAATCTTTTGCAGAAAGCCACCCTTGCAGTAACTTGTATCAGCGGGTCTCATGAGGCTGGCCAAGCACACTACACACAGAAAGAGGCTTTTTTTTCTTTTTTATGCAGAGATTAAAAAAAAAATGCTCATTTCAGTTTGTAACTGGCATGGTTCCAGTGACTAAAGACTCATTATCATAGTGAAATACACCATTTGCACTATATGGATGATACACATTGGGGGGGGGGGAAACCCCCAACTGACTATAGCTAGTTTTTTCAACTACTTATCCAGTGAGATCAGGGGCCAGTTTTTCAGGTACTCAGATATGCCTTAAGTGAAGCATTATGTTGTTAGCTTTGCAGAGGAACCTAAAGGGTCTCAGCCGCACTACTCAGGACTGGGGAAGCTTTTTATCATAACCTAGGGTGGGAGCAAAACCAGCTAATATGATGCCATGTAAATCTGAATACAGGATGAGTGCAAGTGGATCGGAATGCATGTAGGATTCTCCTTGGAAGAGCTGGGAGGAGATATATTAAGTATGTTAAACTTAGCGAAACACAACTTTGTGAACTGTGGAACCATGTTGTATGATATCTACCAGGAAAAAAGAATGGTTAAGAGCCTGCCAGGGTAGGTGGTGTCTTGGACCTGATTGAAAACAAAAGTGGGAGTGCAACCTTGGTTGCAGAAATGGCCCTACAGGATGATGGTATCTGGGAAGTTTAGTAGCAGTGCAGCTTGCTGTGAGCTCCCACAGCCTATGTGGATGTTCAGCCCTTGCAAACCATTGCTCAGCTGGGGAGGATTGAAGTTCTGCTTCCACTAGCTTTGAATTTGAATATTTAGAGACATTGATGAAGTCTGCAGCTTGTTTTGTAAATGCTGTCCAACTATTTCTTTTAGATTTTTAAATGAATCTAATAGAAAATATAACACTTCTTTCCTCAGCCTTCTGTAAACGTAAAGATAAAGACATGGTAAGATATGATTCGTACAACAGCTTTCTTACAGACTTGATTGATCTGAGGCAAGAAACTTGCCCAAAACACAAGAAAAATCCCTGATGATTCCAGTTCACAGTTGTTCAGGTTTTGTGGTTGCAACATAAGCTTCTGTGCCTGTTGGCAGCTGTGCATGTGCCATGCAGTCAGCACCCAGGGCATTGGATTAGCGCTGCGGATGCTGGCTGGTGTATCAAATGGTGTGAAAAGTTTCCACACAATAGTCAAAACAGGTACTCATATGCGTTCATAAGCTGAAGGAGTACTGTTGTAGATCCTCAACAAATTTAGGATTGTTATGTTTGTTGGTAGCCCTTTTTACTTTTGCCTAATTGTAAAACTGTCATTTTCTAAATAAAAGTTACAGATGGCAGTTTTTTTGAGATACTGTTATATCAACCTCATGGAACAAAATCACAATGGGAAATGTGGAGAAGATAAATATGGCAGCCAAACATAACCATATGGAGAAGGTTGTTGGGGGAATAATCATTAACCTGGCTACAGCTGCCTTCTACATGTGTAAGAAATGTTGTTATCCTTACAGATGAAGTTTCCCTTTGAGTAGTGCCAATGCCAATATCTTATTTTAATCTCCTGGTTAAACACTGTGGTCAGGGGATCAAGCACGATGACTTGTTGCATGATTTTAGTGCTCATTAGATCAATAAGATGTCAGCATCCTGTCTGCCAGATGGTAGTGTCAGACTGCAAGAACCTAAGCCAGACACACACCTAAAGGACTGTGATGACAGCTGCCTAATAAAGAGATCAGTCCAATAACTGCATCTGCTTCTCTTCTGTCTCTTGCCAGGTTTGTCACTAGGGATGCTTCTGAGGCCTACATTAAATTCAAGCTCTTTCTTTCTTTTTCTCTGGCTTCATTACATCCATGGTGCTGTTACCCTGAGGCATTAAGAGATTCAACTCTATATGCATCTGACTTCTGCCCCTGCCTCATCTTTTATTCCTCTGAGGTTTTTTGAAGAAGACACTTTTGCCTTTGACAGTTGGGATTGTCTTCTAAGTGAATAGTCCTCTGCTTTTGTAGAGATCTGGAACCATGGCCTATAAAACAGAGGCAAAACAGTATTTTAAATTACAGCTTATAGACACAATTTGGTTTGGATAAAGCAGTGAGGTTCATGTTACCACATGACTTCTAATTCCACATACTCAAGATGGTTATGTAGAAATTATTTTGCATTTATTCCATGTGTTCTGTAGGACAGTGATTGGGCGTCCATGGGATCATATTCCTGACACAATCATACACTCTTAATGGTAAAATGTTGTGAGTAAAAGTTACATTTATATCTTGTAAATTAAATTGTATTGCAAGCTATGGCAACCATAGATACCTTGAGATTCCTTCCCAAAGCAGGGGCTGGTACAGAGGAAAGGGAAATGACTGAAATGATTCCCTTCCTCTTCACCTCAAGGTAACGAGTCAGAACAACATAACACTTCTGACTCCATCCAGCAGCTAACAGAGCCTTCTAGAACTTTTAAAAGGTTTACTGTAAGGAACTTGACTTTGTAAACCTGGTACCTGACCCTTCAGTGAGGAGCATTGCATGTTTTGGGGGGAAAGAATATTTTGGTCAAAAGTCTGTTATAGAATTCCCATTTGGGGGGATTCTGAGTAAATAATCTCTTAAACCCTTTGCTTTTAGTTCTGAGTAGCATGTGAGAAGCTTTTATGAGTGATACCCATTTCGGTTACAAATAGAAGACAAATTCCTGTAGAGAGAGGCGTTGTACCAATATCAGAACACAATCCCTAAGTCTTGAACTGGAGCATACAAATTCCTCTAACACATTCCCAGCCTCTTCCCATCTCACTGCTGCAACATGTTGTGTTTGGCAGCTTTCTGACGACTTCCTCAAGGGTTTTCCTCCAGGGCTTGTGATGACTGCTGCCTTTCTGATCTCCTGGAAGGGGAAAGGAGTCTTTGAAGACTTGGAGTGGGAAGACGGGTGTGGAGAGCAAGGCATACTGTTTGGTAGGCGTGGTATAGGGTCAAAAAGTTCAATGGCTTGCCCTCATGGGATGATTCTTTTGCTCTGTTTGGTTGGTGACTTGCCAAAGATGGTGTCCTAGAAATGTGCTAACAATAAGTAAACCAGCATGACAAGCTCGTGAATTTAGACCAAGTGGTTGGTTTTTTTTTTCCTTAAAGTCTTCTATTCCTGGAATTCAGGCAATCTTTCTCTAAGTGAATAAAACCCAATTTCTAGCCCTTGTGAAAAGAGTTCATGTACATGATCCAAGTCTGTGCAGAAGGTGAACACCGTAGATGCGTGTTGGGCTGCCTCACTCTGTCCACTGCTCTGCTGTGTATCAGGGCTACAAGCAGCAGTGATTTTTTTGTTCAGAGATATCTGGCTCTTGTCTATCTGTATATGATAGCCATAGACACACATTTCTTCTGTGCTCTTGACTATGTCAATACTTGTGACTACCCATTTTGTTTCTTGCTTTTTTTTTTATTCTTTAAAGGAATGTTCTTGGTCCCATTCTCCCCACTCCCCCGCCCCCCAAATTGTTCTGTTGACTTAAAGGATGACTTAAAATGCCCTTATTTTAAAATGTATCTTTTGAGTGACACTTGATTCTGTGTTTCAGGGTGTGAGTTGTCATATTGGAAAGGAATATATTTTCATGGCCATCTTGTTCAAGAGGCCTGTAAAACAGGTTTGACTTGAAGTGACCATTTGAACTTCACAAAGTAGTTTAATCACACTGAAAAACTTGTTTCTTTTAATTAAAAATGCATACATAATCTACTTCCCTGATCCCTGATATTACAGCTTGTTCTTCCTTGTCTCTTTTTTAGGGAATATTTTGTTTGTTCTTAAACACTGGATATGCTGGGTCAATGAACTGTTACTCCAGGAAACAGAGCTGAGAGGACAACCTGAGAAGACATCATTATGATGGCAAGCAGGAATGCAACACTTCCCCAAAAGTCTCTCATCTAGAGAAGCATGCACATACTGTACTGTAAGAAGGCCACATTTGGGGTTCTTTAAACCACTTACTGTAACCTGGTCCAGCTTTCTCAGTGCCTGCTGGAAAAGACTTACCTTCTTCCATACTTTTAAAGCAGACTACAAGACTATCCTCCTCAGCAGGATTTAAGATCTTCCTGGACACTTTACCAGCCCCTACACACACAGCAAAATGATTGACCTAAGCTTCCTAACAGAGGAGGAACAAGAGGCAATAATGAAGGTGCTGCAACGGGACGCAGAGCTTAAAAGAGCTGAAGAAGAGAGAGTCAGGTAAGGGAACTAGCACCCTGGGTTGTCCTGGGAAGACCTTTCATATACTGAGTTATTCAGAGCGTAGGAGCAAATAAAAACAGTTGTTGCTGGGGGCCCTGTATTTCACAGTATATGTGGTTTGGAGATTTTTACTCTGGACTTAGATTTAGTACAGTCTGTGGATAAAAAGCCTCTACCACAGAAATGATTCATTACTGGCCAAAAGACTAACTGTTGATTTGGACCTTTACAATTCCCTAAGGGCCAAGCACACTCCGTATATGTCTGGCTTGACATGCCTCTGGCTTGGTTTCCTCAGAAAAGGATTCAGTTTGCAAGTATCAAAACCTCTGCAAAGTGAACTAATGCATAATAAGTGATGGGATTTCTTTCAAAAAGAGTACTAGTGCCCCAAGCAAACAAAACGTCAGTATGGATGCAGTCAGCAATATGTCTGATTGATGAAGCTATACCTCAAATATGTAGAGCATTGGAGCTGCAGTCCAGAGGAAGTACCAATGCTATGCTCTATTGCCAAAAGTCCTTGCAATCCATGGCTAAAGCAGAAAATTGCTCCCTGTTTTCTTTGTGGTGTCACAGACAGAGCGATGCGTTGTTATTCTGGAGTGGTTTGTGTGCTGGGAGGTTTTCCTAGAGCTGCTATTAGGGTAACTGCCATGAATAGAGGTGTATGCATGCGAAAGCAGCATTGCCCAGATGACTTGACTTTGAGAAAGCCGTCTGCACAGGTACAAATAGCAGTTGAATAGTGGTTTCTGCTAATACAGATAGCTACCAGCTCAAGAATGAGGATTTTAGTAGTCAGGCTTTTTTTTCAGTGTGAAGGAAAGTATCGGTTACAGATACACAAAATGACAAGTGGCTGAATAATGAAAAAAGGACACTCAGATGCCGAAAGGTCAAAGTGCTGTAACGCAAATAGGTGTTTACAGGTCTCTGCTGAGGCAGGATTTTCTCTCATTGATTCAGTAATCTTCTCTAGGATTCTTTCTCATTGTGGTGTTCCTCATGAAGAAATGTATTTCTTATTTAAATGTTTTGAAATTATTTCAACTGTGGTGCATCTGTGATGCTTCTCTTCTGCTGAGAAATATTTTTTGACAAATCCCCTCTGTGTAGGCATACCCTACCTGGTCTGAAAGCGCTCGGGGAAGTAATTGTAGATGTGAGTTTGAAAACAGTATCTGGGGAAAGGAACCCTTCCTGGAACAGAAAATAAAAAAAGCCACTCTCAGTAGTGGTCTGAAAGGGCTGTCAACAAGTATTTTTGTCTGTATAACTTCACTTTTGCCATTTGTAATTCAAGTTCAAGAGGGTGCGGTGGAAAATGTCAGGGACTGCAGGTTGTAGCAGCCTGTAATCAGCATGTTTGTTTCTACAGTAAAATCTCTTCTGGTTTCTGAATATTATAGCTTCTCAGAAGCTGGAACCTTACATCTGAAACTGATTTTTCTGAATGCATGTGGCATATGGAGCTTGCTTTTTATATATTGTGTATTAAAACAGTACCTGAATGATATCACCCGCTGAGGAGATGCAATATTTTAGTTTGAATTCTACAGCCTTGCATACCTGGAAGATTCCAAGAGCTGGGATCAAATGTCATCATACAAACATCACACAGTGACAAAGTGTTGTTTGTATGTGTATATAATGGAAGTCTTTTAATGTAATCTCTCCCTCTGGCAGAAATTCTGAGGTTTGAAGGGGTGTTCTAATAATCTGTGCCATGTTCCTGGAGTGTGGACAAACTGGTAACATGACAAAATCCTCTTTGAGCAACTTCCTAGTGGAATTTTACAAATCACCTGATGGAGTCCCTTCTCTGCTAACAGCTCCTAATATTGTTTATCTGTAGTAAAATTGTGCTGATTAGACTGGCCAAAGCAAGCAGTCTGCTCTAATTCTTGGCTTGAGTGCTGTAATAGGTGTCTGCCCCATCCTGTGTCTCCTCTTGTGTTCGTCTGAATCGGGCTGATAGTTTTAGGAACAGCATCGCTTTGGGAACAGCATGCCTGCTTCCTCTTTGACCTCTGCGGAAGTCTGTCCCAAAGAAAAGGGGATACTGACATTTTCTTCTCATGGGCAAAAGAGTGATGAAGAAATCTCAGATGACAAGAGGGTGTGATGCAAGGAAATCAAATGGCGTCACATCCTTTTTTATTTCTCAGGCAAGAAGATGCCTCTTTTTGCTTCATTACTCCAGAAGCTGCTGCCAGCCCCTGAACAGTAGTGTTGCTGAGGAGGGGAAAAATGGCAAAAAATGGAAGAGCTGAGTGACAGTTTGTCAAAACTAGAAGCTGTTTCTCATCATATTACTGACTGACTTATTTTTTTGTTGTTGTCCTTATTCCTGTCCAGGAATCTCTGATGTACCCTGCTTCAGCTGGGTTTCAGGTATTGAACAAATGAGTGGGATAAGCACATAACCTAATTTCCTGGCAATAGCTTCAGCATAGCCCCTACCTCTTTTTACAGTTGTGTAGTTCAGAATTAACAGAGTTTCAGGCCCTTTCTGGAGACAGTAACATGGAACAGAAAAATATCTGCATTGTGGTTGGGTGACTCTTCTGTGGTGGAGTGGCTGGCCCCTGGCACCAGCATGTCTGAGGCAGAAAGCTGTTGTGGTTGACTTTGTGACAGGGTTCCCTGCTGTGGCTATTGGTCCTTTCCAGCAGAACCTCCTGGCAATGCTGTTGTGGGCTGTGCTTGGGATTGTTTGCTTGTATAAATTGAAGGAGGCTAGTGATAGGGAAATTCTGATGTGGAGTTCTTTGTGTGGTGGGTGGTGACTGCTGTGTGCCAAACCGCTTTAATATATACATTGGCGTGGCATTGCAGAAAAAGAGAAGACTTCAGGGGTCTAATTCTGCTGGGTGCTGCATACACTTAACCTTTCTTGTAATGTTCAGTGGGAGTGCGTGGCTGTTGAAAACATAGCGTAAATTCTTTTTTGATTCTGGTCAGCTTTAACAGATATCCTCTTCTGTCACTCTTCAAGGAAGTTTTCCTTATATTGTAGATGGTCAGAAGCAAGGCTTTTTTGTGTTTTTTTTTTTTTTCTTTCTTGGGATGGGATATATTTAAGTTATTGGGGTGAGCTGAATATTGTCATTGGGGGAACCAGACTTACCACTGTAGTATGAAAATTACATTCAAAGACTGTGACAGACAGAATACATTCTTAAAATCTTCATTAAATTATTTTCTGTTAGATGTAACAGTTTTGAGGGTGCACTTAACAGAGGCAAGGTTCTTGGTGGAGATGGTTTTGAACATGTGTGCCAGTTCAAGTTTAAAGGGCTGACTGAAGATGGAAATGTTTAGAGATGCTGTCTTAGAGGTGCTGTCAAAGCTAACCTTCTCATTTCTGAAAAAGAATTACCAATTTTTCCTACTCTGCCTCCAGGATATTTCTTTCAAATATTCTAGAAATTTTCAAAATGTGTCCTCAGTATCCACTGAAATGATTGTGGCAGCTTGGTAGTGTCTGCATAGTTTGGTAAATAGACACCAATGAGAGAGTTGGGATTGTTCAGCCCGGAGAAGACTCCGGAGAGACTTTATAGCAGCTTTCTGAAGGGCGCCTGCAAGAAAGCTGGAGAGGGACTTTTTACTAGGGCATGTAGTGATAGGACGTGAGGGGTAATGGCTTCAAACTGGAAGAAGGTAGATTTAGATTAGATTAGATATTAGGAAGAAATTTTTCACTCTGAGGGTGGTGAGACGCTGGCCCAGGTTGCACAGAGAAGCTGTGGCTGCCCCGTCCCTGGAAGTGTTCAAGGCCAGGTTGGATGGGGATTTGAGCAACCTGGTCTAGTGGGAGGTGTTCCTGCCCATGGCAGGGGGGTTGGAACTAGGTGATCTTTAAGGTACCTTCCAGCCTAAACTGTTCTATGATCACTCTTCTCATTGCGATACAATACCTAGGGGGTCTTTCTAAAGCTAAATCTCCACAAAAATGTTAATTTTACCTGTTGTCCACCCCTTTTTCTTATAAACTCCTTAATATATATAACTTGCACTATTTCACAATAAAAGTTTGGGCATTTGTAAATGAATGGAAAAAAAAAACCAAACATGTGGGAGAGGTGTGGCTTACAGGCAAGACACAGTATGTTTGTTTGTGCTCTGCATTCTGTCCTGACCAGTAAATGGAATAGCACTGTGTGTCTAATTGAGGTCTTTTAGGCCGGCCATCATCCCTTCTGATCCACGCTGAATTTTTTTGAAAGCTTGCTTGGGCTCTGGATCAGGGATGCCACAAATAACAATAACTTTCTCTAAACTTAGAGCTAAGCATATGTGAAGATCCTTTTGGAGCACCCCTTCCAGCAACATGATTCTGAGGTTCTTCTTGGGGTACTGATGTTATCCTTAAGCCTCAGTGGATTGAAGTTAGTCTGGTAATAAGCAAGTGTGACTACTAAGAAAATAAAGCTCACAATTCTTGTGGAGCTGATTTTAAAAACACATTAAAAAAACCTCCCTTTGTGGCATATTTAATTCTTGTATTTTTAGGTCATACGTTTGTGTCAACAGGGAGCTTGCTTACAATCTGAGCAAAGCTTTTTAATCTGAAGTTAATTCTACCCTTAGTGATAAAAAATCTCTGCAGGCTGATTTATTGTAAGAGACTAAGAATTAGGTGGCTTGAACTCTTTTGCTGAAAATTCAAACTGAGAGATCTTAGTATCTGCTCTGTCAAACAGAATCTGCTTTCGTGCACTACTCAGATACATTATAGGAGAAATAGAAATTAATTGTTATTAATTGAAACTCATGCTATTTTTATAACCAGTTCTGAAATCATATGCCTGTGTCTAATGGTCATACCAGGGACTTCTGATTAACTTCTATTGGGCTTACTTGTTTGTAGGTATAATGTGTGGATGGTCAAAGTGTATACATGAGAGTGTGTGCTTGGCGATTGCCTTCAGCCAAATCAGGAACATCCTGGTAGCCTCTTTCTTCGTGCCCTTAGCTGACTGATTTATTTGTAGCTGGGTAGATCAGCTGAAGGAGAAGGAGCTCCATCACACTGTGGACAACCTAGAGTACTCCCCCAAAGGAACTTGAGGATGAGACTATGCTTGCCTGCTGCCCATACTTTCCTTCCTTCTTTTGCTTGGCTTTGTGTAGTGGTTGCATGAGATGAAGGCGGCTCAGAGGCATTTCCCATTGCCAAAGACAGAAGGGATCCAGCATGTAAATTCAGCAACAACCTTTTTTTCAAATAAATGAAACTTGGTCTATATTTTTTTCCTTTTTTTAGCTTTAGCAGTTTAAAAATGTTGTGTGGTTTTTTTTTTTTATGCTTGGTATAATGTGTTAATGGGGCAGGACTTCTTAGACATTTGGCAAAAATCAAAGTATCAAGTGGCACTCCCAGTTGCTGATTTTTTGGTTATGTAAGTACCTAAATACACCCAGATGAGAATGTTCCTCTTTGGGCAGTAAGGTGCATCTGTGTGTGGGGAAAAATATAAGCTTATGTCTTCTGGATTAATTCCCCCTTGTGGACATTGCTTAGCACCAAATATGGCTTTCCAAATACAGTGACCGTTCAGGAAATAGAGCAATTTTATTCTCTAGCAAACGTGCATGCCATTATCTGTACTTCTTAACAAAGTCAACTGACTCAAGAATGACTGGGTTTGGTGAGGAGGTTGGTTGTTGCTCTCCAGAGATATATTCTTTAAAAAAAAAAATAAAAAAAAAAATCCCACCCCCCCCCTCCCCTATTCTGGGCAAACTCCTTTTTTTGCCTAAGTCTCCATTTGTCACTGGACAGACAAAAAAAAAAGGGGGGGGGAGATATATCCTCTAGAAAGCTTTTCTGCATCCTGTATGGTTTCTGCCAGGTTCATCAAAGTAACACTGAACAACCTTGGTCTCAGCCCACCTTGTGAAGAGCCAGTAAGAAAAGCAGGACTGTTTTCATCTTAACCTTGTGAGATAAGTGGGGTTAAGGAAGACCCCCTACTTACTGGTCTTGGTAGCAAACATGGCATTGGACTATACTGGGAACCTTTTCTTCCCAATAGTAATCGCTAACTTGTCTACTAGTAGCAGATGGATTATTTGACTGGATGATGCCTGTTTGGAAAGGCTCGTGAAGCAGGCTGGATGGAGCTTATTTTGTATGGTAGAACAGTGTGCTTAAGGGAAAAAGTGGATACTAGTAAGGTTTTTTAACCTCTAAATTGAGTACTCCCTCAATAAGTATGTTTTTCCCTACAGTACAAATACTGTCTTGGTAAGATCTATCACTTGTTTGTGCCTGGGACTGTGTTGTATTATTGAGTGCCAAACTGAAGCCTTTGTCTTCAGAGTAGATTAGTCTTGATTTGTAGCTGCCTGAAATCCTAAAGTGCAACCTGTTCTTTAGCACAGCATCAGTTTCTTGGAGAGGACCTTGCTGGTAATGTCAAGAAGCCTATAAAGTACTGGGAACACTATTTGAGCAGAACCTGTGAGGGAATGCACGCACTTCATGCAACCTCTCCTCCCCAGATTCAGGTCGTCCTGTACTGCTGTCCAGGCTGACTCTAATACCAAAGGTGTATTGTCACAGGATAGCTCTTCCTTCGTTGTGAAGGTTTTCTTGTTTGGTTGGTTTTTTCCATGGCAGGTTTACTTGGGTTGTGTATAAAGAGGGAGGGGAGGCCATGGGGAAGCCTCTATGCAAACCCCTTAAAACAAGCAGACAAACTAACCAGTGGAAGGCTGTTCTAGAAATTAGACAAGTGGAAGCTAATAGAAACTGTGAAGGCTGGCAGACCTTTAAAGACTCCTACCTCCTATACCCTGTAACCTCAACAGTACTGCTACAGATTTCCTGAATGGAATAAAATTAAGCTTCCTTACAGTAAGAAAAGCCTAAAGAAATTTACATATTCTGTATGTCTGCCTAGGGATTATCTAATTACATGATTTATAACATATTACTTATAAAATGAAGCTTACTTCAAACTTGACAGTGCAACTACTAATAGGAGAATAAGTCTGAATGCTAACTGCAGGTGACATAGTTGAAAAGCATATAAAAATAAAGGACTTTGTCTTCAGTGCAGAATGTATATATGATTTAACCCCCCATGGCAGGGGGATTGGAACTAGATGACCTTTAATGTCCCTTCCAATCTAAACCATTCTACGATTTTAAATGAAATATGGGGACAACATGCCAGCCTGATGCCCCGCATGTGGCTGTCTTCTAGGAGAGAAATGATGTATAGCAGGGGTAATCTGGTCAGTGTGTTTCACAGACACTTGCTCAGCACAGGAGTTGGGATCATAGTTTTGGTTCCAGATTCTGGTGGAGACCGTATTTCAATGGGCAACAGAGCTGCCTGCTTTCACTTCTTTCTCTCCAGAATCAGCTGACTTGTCTCACACCTACGAGCATATAACTCATTCATTCTAATGCTCCAGGCCTGGATGTGTCTGTCTTCCCTTCTGACTTCAGAATAAATGTCATTTTGTCTTGTTAGTCATTGAAACTTGTGCTGACTACAGCCTAGTTAGTTCTTCAAGGATCCAAAAGCAAGATACTAGCTGAGATTCATTCATCAGGATATTGTTAGACCTAACACGCCCAGACTTCTGAATAGGCATAAAATGGAAGAACATGCAGGACTACAAACAGAACTAGACTGCCTTTTTCTTGTGTCTCCACCTACTTGTAGCTACCGAAAACCTGCTATCCAAAGGGACCACAAAGGCAAGAATTAGAGGTGTTGCTGATGAGGTATCATGATGACAAGGATGGGGAAAGGCTGCAAAAACCCATTGGTTTTCTTTATTCTTCCTAGTATAGCTCTCAACCAGTTTAAAGTTAGATTGCTTTATTGCTTAAACCAATCAAATAGTAACTGATTTTTATTTTATTTTTTTAAGTCATGTATGCAGCTACCATGCAAAAGGGATAATCCCTATTCCTAACTCAGGATTTCCCATTATAAATGTTTTGGGTGTAGTTCTCTAACAAATGCCAGAACAGACTTTTTTCCTACACCTTATCTAGAGGTGTGCAGACTAAAGAGGCACGCTCATGCAAAGTGGAATGTTTAAACAGTTACTCCTCTTGCCTTGTAAAGCTTTTATGGCTGTTTCCCACCCTCAAAGGAAAAAAAAAATCTGATCAGCAAGTCTGACGCTTATAATGCCTGGTCTAATATCCTTTCACTCTTGTTCTTGGAGGAGTGATACTACAAGAAGTTTCTTGTCTGTGGTTAGTAGGTGATGCAGAACCTAAATCCTTTGTCTTCTTTTTGTTGATTTGGGGTTTGTTGTTATGCTTGCAGCAAATAGAATTGAAGATAAATTCCTCAAAAGTCTCTCTCCTTCCACCTTCTCCACTCATTTGGTATTTCATTTGCAGGAGGGAGGTTTTGGAACTGAATTTGTAGATAAGGTGGTGGTATCAGACTAAAAAGTCTTCATTTTGCTGCCAGTCACTGGGGTGCTTTTTTCATATGTTCAGAATAGAGGGTGTGAGACACTAATGAATCTGTCTCTTTGAGCCAAACATAGACCCTGGTTTAAATCACAGAATGGTCAGAGTTGGAAGGGATGTCTGGAGATCATCTAGTCCAATTCCCCTGCCAGATCAGGCTCACCTACAGCAGGTTGCACAGGACGGCATCCAGGTGGGTTTTGGATGTCTCCAGTGTGTTTGTCACAAGAAGGCCCAGAATATGTTGGCACCACACAGACTTCCTGTCCAAAAAGCTCAGTTTAAGCTGTCAGTTGAGGAATAAGGCAATAAAAGAAGTCATTAAGATGTCAATTGTCACATTTTGCAAATCCTGTCATGGTTTGTAATATGGATTATGAATAAGGGGGGTACAGGGGAAGGAATTGAGACACTGAGGAGGTGTAGCTGAACAGTTTAGATACAGGTATGTAGATACTATTGTTTCAAAAAAAAAGAAACAGAAGTCATTATCACTTTGCCCTAACATGCAATGAGCTATTACACTAGCCTACAAAGCTTAAGATAAAACAGTCTGGATTTGCTGATAGGAAGGTTGACAGGGACTGATTATATCAGAGAAGATTTCCTGCCTTGCATGTGATTTAGCCCACTATCAGATGTTCCGGAGGTGGGGAGAAACAGCCCAATTAATGCATGTGTAGATTTACTGTTTGCCTGCAGAGTGCCAGACGGTTGCTTTGTATGCCCAATCAATGTAATTCTGCATGTACTTAATGCCCTAGTGGGATGAAAAAATTGTCATCTTGCCACCAAAAATGTTTCACCTGGGCATAGAGGGAAAATACTAAGTAATGGGGAACTCGGGCTTATTTTAAAAGTGAATTTTAAAGTGCTTTCCTTTTAACTATGTACCTTCATTTTCTTGAGTTTAATGTTCCTATAGAAGAAACAGGCACTAGCTTTATTATAACTTCAGGCTGTTTCACTCTGAAAACTGCAACATAGGCTAGCTGGCATTTTACCAGACCACTGAGGGACTCCAGGGTACATGCTTACATCACATGTAAAGCTGTTATTGCATTTTCTCCTAATTGCAAACTTGGCAACTGAGCGTGCAATCTAAATCTTGATCTGAATGCCTACTAGTTCTTCGGTCACCAAGAAGAAAATAACGTAATGACAATTTACTTAGGCTTTCTGTTGACTGGGGAGCTGGTGCAGAATCAACTCTTGGCTTCTAATCCTGTTGTGGTGTGCTGGGAGGCGTACGTAGCGGTGGAAAATGATGACTGTTGCCTGGTTTCTCCACAATTCCTTTTAAGGTAAAGCACAATCTAAATCTACTGCCTAGCAGTCAAACAGGCCCACGCGGTGCAAGCAGTTTGATATTACTGCTAAGGCCTGCTCATAGCAGAGCTTGAGAATTCGAGTAGCATTGTAAAAATTCTCATTTGTAACCTCAGCAGCTGTTTTTGCAAGAAGTCTATGATATGTTGGTGAATGCAGACTTCTTAAAAGCCTTTTTGACTGCCAAGACTTAGAACTACTTGTCTTTCTGATAACAGAAGTCTGCTGCTTTATTTGTGGCCAGGGAGTGCCTGGGAATAGCACTAATATTTATTAGTTCCTCAAAAAATGGGACTGAAAGACTAAATACTCCTCTTGAAGAGTGTAAGACAAGCTGACAAAGGTCAAGTGCTATCAAGGTGAGAAGAGAAGGTAAAAGAAGTAGTTTGCAAGTCAACTGCGGTGGGCTTCCATCATTTCTTACCACACAAGCCCTATCAGTCACACTGGTCATTTGTGAAGGCAGGACTGGGGAGATTGAAGGCATGTTTATACCTTTGTTAGCAGCATAGTTATTTCCTAAACTCTAGAAGGCCTGCTGACTTGTGGAGTAAAGGTACACTAACTTCCATAGGCAGCAAGCAGGGGTGGGAGCAAGGTGGCTGACATTGACTTTTCAGCCATAATGATGGCTGCATTGGCTATGGGTGATGTTCATTGAGAGTCTAGAGCCATGACAAATCCATGCTTCTGTCTCTGTTCTTCTTATGTTATGTTAAGCGGTCGCAGGTCTGAGTCCAGCAAGCAGGTAAGTAGGCTGACACAGCTGAGAGGCCTGGGATCCTGTCTGCTTCTACGGTGACTTATTGGTCTGAGCTGACTGGAAAAAGTCTCCTACTGCACCCTAGTTTCAGTGGTTGAATACAAAGGGGAAAGAAGTGAGCAGCGTCTGGGGTAAAAGGGTTGAATCAAACAGGGTGAGGGCACTGCATACTTGTTCTGTGACTCAGTACCTTCCCGCTAGAGAACCTCTTTCAGCATGTGTTGTCATACTGCCCTGAAGCACTAGCTGGGGTCAGAGCTCTGCTGCCCTGCAGGCTGTGCAAATAGCTGAAAAGCCAGTCCCTAGCCCTAAGGAGCATCTGTTCTGAGAAGGCAAATAACACACGGGAAAGAAGGTGAAAGGGAGAAGCAATCATCTGTGTAAAAAGTTCTTGCGTGCCATATTTCCACTATTCTTGTTGGCTGTGTTCATAAACTGGCTGAGCAATGAGGAGTTGGCTCATACCTGAGTAATAGATTTGCTTGAGGACAGAGGGAAGCTTACTGCTGTGTTCCTGCTCCAACTTGGAAGACCTGCAGCATATGAGAAGTGTGTATTTTGGCTCTTAGAGAAGCACAGTTATAAGCAAGAGGGAGGGCCAAATTTTAAATGGCCCAGTGATGCTATGGACTGTTGAATCTTGGCATTAAAAATGCCAATGGTGACCTCAACTACTGGCAGCCTCAACTGTGTGTAGCTGATTTGAGACAGAGAATTTGTTTACACACCTAGGAGGGACTGACTGTTGATAGTACTTTCAAAAAGAAGTTTAGGTATTCAAATTCTAATATAGCTGATGCATTCAAATAAGCTTTTCATTTCTGGCCATACAAGGATGAAGAAGAAGTTGAGTGATAGGTGAGAATGGCCTATCTTAGTGTGGTGGTTGGGACTGGCTCGGTGTCCTTTCTCTGCTGTGAATGATTGACTGTCATCATAGCTACCTGATTGCACTAGAAGTTCCTTCTCCTAAACTTATGAGCAATATAAAACTGGCATGAACCTCCTTGGGGTTGGACTAGATGAACTTTAAAGGTCCCTTTCAACCCAAACCATTCTATGATTGGCCATCAGGCCTGTGGAAGATAGCACCATCCCACAACAATGTGGGTTGTGTTTAGCCTTAAAGTCTATGAGTAACTCGATTTGTTTTGATTTCTTCCTTGGGCTCTGTTATTAGCTTGTTTGCTGAAGGAAAGGACATAGATGGAGAAGGCAGATGAAGCCTGACTTGACTTTTTTGATTAAGTACTCTCTAAATCTGTGTAGTAACTTTCCTGGTCTGCAGGTTAGTCTCCAGGCTATGTATAAGCATATGCCTAATGTGTTATGTGCCTAACGAGGAAAGAAAACAACCTCTCAAATTGCACACAGCAACTCCTTATTCTGTTAAAGTGCGCTTCATAAAAGCAGGGTGACCCTGAAGCCTGAAATCAAATTATTAAAAATTTGCTTCACAGTCTTTAAAATGGTTGCAGTTCATGTGATGGGTACATGTAGATTAATAAACTGCACAAACTTATTTTGTTGTTTCTTCCATTTGATGCTGTCTTCCTTTGTAACTCATTGTATTCATATAAGGATTTCTATGTAACCTATGGAAAAAGTGGCACTATCTTTCCAGTGCACTTTTGAAATATGTGTGTAAAAGTAGTGCCATATGAACAGCCTGAAAAGGCATCTTCTGAGCCCCAAAACAGCCAGAGACTTAATTTTGGCACAGATTTCTTATGCTGTCCTGCTAGCTTATCTCAATTTTAACCTTGGAAAACTGACCTTTGGAGGCAAGAAGTCAAGATCTGCAGTTACTGGAGACTTCTCCAGGGCTGTCTCTGCTTGAGAGTTTATCATAGCAAAGCATGCTTGTGTTTTTTGTTGGTTTTGGGTTTTTTTTCTTTTCAAGAGTTACTTTGAGTGATGCTCTGAGGGTAACAGGGCTGAGGCTCTTCCCTCTCCATCTCATTGCCATCCTTCATAATTAACTAAGGAGAGTAACAGGTCAGAAGAGGGAAAGAGACAGCATTTAAAAAAAACAACCAACACAACTGTCCCCCCAAAAAACCCCAAAATCTGACTTTTATTCTGTTCACACAGGTAAGTAGATTGTGTGTATCTCATCTATTTTTTTTTTTCTCATCAGGCATTTACCAGAAAAAGTCAAGGATGATGTTCAACTGAAGAATATGAGCGGGCAGTGGTTTTACGAAGCGAAGTCGAAGAGACACAGAGATAAGATACATGGAGCAGATATTATTAGAGCTTCCATGCGCCGGAAGCCTGCCACTCTTGGTAAGCATTTGGTTTATATTTTATTTTGGAAAGGCTGGCTCTTACTTAGATAATGTCAGACACTGTTGTCTGTGAAATACAAGAATAATGTTGCTATCTCTGCAAGCAGAAAATTATGCAAAAGAGAGATATCCCATGTAGTTTACAGTGTAAGCTTTCCAATGGTATGTATTAAAGAGAGAATTCTGTGTGGTGACTGCTAACAGGAGGGACTAGCTTGTGTTCATGTGTAGGACTAAAAGCCCTTTGCACTCCTGGACTGCGTTCTTGTGTCCATTTTTGAAGCCCTGTGAGCTACCCTGGAATGTGCAAAGAATCAGAGATTGAGGAAATTGCTCTTTAGTATGGATTTCCAAGTCTTTAGGTGCTCAGTTTGAGACCTCTGAGGCTTAATTTTTTTATTTATTTATTTTTAAGGAGACCAAAGGTACTTCAAATTGATTTGAAATGGTAGGCACCATGAGCTAGAGCTAGTGGTTCTAACTACTGAAATGTATGTGCCGGAAGCTCTGGCAGCTAGAGCTGGCCTCCTGTGTCCATATCACAGAATGGTCAGGGTTGGAAGGGACCTCTGGAGATGATCTAGTCCAACCCCCCTGCCTGAGGAGGGTCACCTACAGCAAGTTGCACAGGACGGCATCCAGGCGGGTTTGGAATGTCTTCAGAGTGGGAGAGTCCTCAACCTCTCTGGGCAGCCTGTGCCAGTGCTCTACCACCCTCAAAGAAGATCCTCCTCATGTTAAGATGGAACTTCCTATGTTCAAGTTTGTGCCTGTTCCCTCTTGTCCTGTCACTGGGAACCACTGAAAAAAGACTGTTCCCATCCCCGTGGCACCCTCCCTTTAAGGATTTATAAGTATTCATAAGATCCCCCCTCAGTCTTCTCTTCTCCAGACTAAAAAGCCCCAAGTCCCTCAGCCTTTCCTCATAAGAGAGATGCTCCAATCCCCTAATCATCTTAGTAGCCCTTTGCTGGACCCTCTCGAGCAGTTCCCTGTCCTTGTTGAACTGGGGAGCCCAGAACCGGACACAATACTCCAGATGTGGCCTCACCAGGGCAGAGTAGAGGGGGAGGATGACCTCCCTCGACCTGCTGTCCACGCTCTTCTTGAGGGACCCCAGGATGCTGTTGGCCTTCTTGGCCACCAGGGCATATTGCTGGCTCATGGTCATGCTGTTGTCCACCAGGACTCCCAGGTCCCTTTCCACTGAGCTGCTCTCCAGGAGGTCAGCCCCTAACCTGTACTGGTGCATGGAGTTATTCTTCCCTAGATGCAGTACCCTACACTTGCCCTTGTTGAATTTCATAAGGCTTCTCTCTGCCCAACTCTCCAGCCTGTCCAGGTCATGCTGTAAGGCGGCACCGCCTTCCGGTGTGTCAGCCACCCCTCCCAGTTTTGTGTCATCAGCAAACTTGCTGATGGTACACTCTATCCCTTCATCCAGGTCATTGATGAATATATTGAACAGGACTGGACCCACGTTGCCTTTGAATGCACCCACCGTTCCCTACATTTGGGTGCCCTCAAATGATCTTTTAGGAATGTTTGTTAACACCAACTGTCTTTATGTGCTAGATAACAGTTGCAGACATTAATTCAGTAGTATAAATAGGGAGTAGTATATTGTGTGTAAATTGAGTAATGCCGACAAGCTTGGTGCTCACTTGATAAATAAGAGTTTCAAAGTATAATATTTTTTAAAAAATTATAATGTGGGAAGATAATGCACTGTGTTTAACATCAGAAGTAAATACAGTGTTTTGTTTGGAGAGAAACAAAACAAAAGAGTAGAACATAAGAGCTGCTCTACTGGACCAGACCAAAAGCTTGTTTCCCTGTCTCCCTGCCTCTGAGCATGCCTGGCAGCGTGTTCAGGCTCTGAGGCGGGGACCAGCCTGTAGCCAGTTGCACCTCAGACTTTTTTGAAAGAGAGGAAGTATTTCTGGATTATTTTTTCCCCCATTAATTTGTTCAAGAAGTTCTTTAAAGCCATGTCTCTTTAACATTTACCATGTCCTGTATTGAGGCATTTTAAAATTAAGGTTTTCCACATAAGAAGTGACCATTTCCTGTTCTGGTTTCGAGCTGATCACCATTAGCATTATCCCTGGGAGAGAAAGTAAACAGTTGATCTATATTCACGAAAACATATATAGTATACAGGATTTCATAGACTTCTAGTATAAACCTCTCAGCATCTGACTTTCTAATATGAAGATTCCAGGTCTATTGTCATTTTTTGTACAGAAAGTGATTTATTTTTTTTCTTAGAGAAATTGACCTCTTGATTGAGGAAAAATCCCCTCTTAACCTTCTCTAGTTCTACTAAACCCTTTTGACTGAGAAGGGCAAGACTCTTATTAATAACTGTCACCAGATTTTACTGGTATTTGTAATTAATTTTTTTTTTTCAAAGTTCTGTTAAGGGATTTTGCTGTGTGCTAGTGAAGCAAGTAAGGTACTTCTGTCAATACTGTGGATGGACTAAAGCTTGCTACTTTCTATAGGTTTTGTAACTTAGCCTTGTTTTCCTGTGTCTAATCATGCAGTGTTGCACCTTCTCAATTCCTATATTCCCAGAGATGAGTTTGGATAACGTCAGTTTAGTCAGTTTGAGGTTACTGTGTTTGATGGGTTTGGGTTTTTAAGTAAACAAGAAAAGGCCTGAAACACAAAAGAATGCAAAAATTCATAGGTGATTAGTGCAGCGTATTTGTGGTTTGGGCTGGTTTTAGACTTGAAAGTTATGAAAATCAGCTGTAAAATTTTACCTGAATTTTATAGTAACTTATAGCTTAAAGGAAAGTACTTAAAGCCATATTATCTTAAATGAAGGTTAATTACTGCCAATCTTATTGCTTGAACAAAGGGGCATACTGATACCTTCAGATCTATGTGCAGTTGCTTGGTTTCAATGACTCATTAGATGTCAAGATACTTTTGCTTGCAATTATGGATAGCAAAAGTGAGAATCTTGCTTATTTTCGCACACTAAGAAATTCTTCATTTCTAACCTGTTGGAGAAGTGCAAAAAGCAGTAGATGAAATAATGTAAACTAATGTTTTGACTCTGAAGGGGGTTATCAGAATAGGATTCTGTCCCACCCCAGAAAGAAATGCAAATGTATTTGCATTTGCTAAATTAGGTGGGGCTTTTTGTTTGTTTTTTTTTTTTTTTATACTTACCTTCTTAACTTCATGTGGTAATTCTATCCATAAAGGATTAGCCACCTGTTTAAATGAGAGTTATGACTAACTTCCAGTTTACTGCTGTAGGAAGGGAATAATTCACTTGATTAACTGAACTTCAACATATTTTCAGTTTCCTGTGGTTTAATTGTTTTTGTTTCCTCAGGACACCGAGGCTGAATTTTCAATGTTTGTCTAGCTGCAAGAACCACAGCATCAGTCTTTACCAGAGTTGTAGAAAACTCCTCAATTTAGGATCACTTTAAGGTCTAAAGCAGATGTACCTGGAGTAGTAGAGTGAAGTATTCAGAGCAGTATGTGACATTTCTAGTAGCATTAAAAAAATTGTTCTGCAGAAGGCACCAGATCTGCTTCTGTACACAATTCGAGTGCACTTTTGAAGCAGCTGTAGGTCTGAATGCGAATACTTGTATTTGCTTCTTAAGAAATCCTCTATGAACATATGGGAGACAACAATATTCTTGTTTCATGTTTTAGCTGAAGTGAGTCAGAACAAATCAAACAAAGCAAAGAACAGCTGGGTGAGCAATGTTAATAAAGAAGTCTTTGTGTCACCAGAACTACATGGCAGTGTGGAACATCAAGAAGAAGAACAACAACTGAAATCTAGTTTAAGGTAAGCTGTCTGTTTAATCACACTTAATATGTGTATATCAGGACTGCTGAAACTTGTGAGCTGTAAGTTCCATCCAAAATATTGTACTTGCCCCTTATTTCAAAGGTCATCTAATGTTTCCTTAGAATTGCCCAAGGAATCTGTGCATGTGAAAGGTTGACAAATCATAGTTGTGCATTGATAATTGTTCTACATTCAAATGCAGAACAATCTTTGGCTTACCTCTTCAAGGAAAAAGTTGTCAATGGTGTATAGAATGGTCCCACACGTGTTCTCACGTCACAATTTAGTGAGACCAGGATTTAGTGAGACCAGCCATTTTAGAATGGCTGGCCATGATCAGTCCTCTGCAGTTAGTAACAGGGGGACAATAACCTCTGCATCTCTTCATTCAGTCACTTAATATGAGACCAGACTATTGATTCAGCCTGAATTTTGAGCTTGGATCATATGAAGAGTCAGAAACTGAGAAATTGCTTTTTAGAATTTTCCAGATTTTTGGGTGCATGGTTTAAGATCTCTCAGACATTTTAAGGAGGCCAAATGTATTTCAGGTGGAAAGAACCAGAATCTTTGGATGCTTGCAGAAAATAAGTCAGGTTCTACCAAGAAAAATAAATGTTGTTCTGGAAGGGTGAGACTTCCATTCAGAGTAAGGCCAGACAGTCAGCTTGGATATGCCTGAATGGCTGTAGCTGTTGCAGGAAAGCTAGGTGATAAGTAGTTTCTGAACTACAGAGGATGTTGCATTAAATGACTCTATCTCAAGTCTGTAAACATCCCGAACAGCTCTTTGAAATATTCTGAGTTGATTTCTGAGGGAGACATGTCTTCTCTTTAAAATACCTACATGTAGTAATTCATTGGCTGTGTGAAAAGCTTTCAAAAAGCTGCATTTAAAAGGCAGGTGCTGATCTCTTAGCTAGGATGACAGCAGGTGGAGATGAAATGTCTTTAAATGGCCAGATTCCTCAACATCACTGAGGAAACAAGAACCAGGGTGTAACACAGGTAGCCATTGTTTGGGCTTTCAGTGAACAGAGTGAGGTAAGAGCCAGAGTTACTTCTTAGGATGTTTTACTTCTGGTTGTGCCATTGATCAGCTCTCTAACCTTTCACTTTCTTGTCTCTATTCTAAGTCCTCCTCTGTACGTCATCTGTGTTTTTCTTTGCAGCAAGGCTTGTCTCCTACTATGCATTTGTACACTATCTAGTAGCAGTTGAATCTTTCACTTTCGTGGTCTGCAAACTGGGCACGCACGTTCACGATGAATGGCACCAAAGGTTGGTGTAAGTCTTAACCACTCTGGCTTGCATTTCTGGTCTTTCTTATCCTTTATGTATCATTATCAGTGAACTCAAAGGCGTATTTGTCTTACCTGCATCTGAAATCGTGCTGAAAAAGGTCAAATAAACCACTTCTTTTTTTTGGGAAGTCTAAAACAAAGTTGTACAATAAAGATGATAAAGGCTGCTTAGCACAAGAAAGAGCCTAGCTTCTCCCCCCCCAAGTTGGCTGATAATGCTGACATAGTTGTTACTGAATGCAGTTTTTTTTTTTTACAGGTGGGTTTTACCTTCAGGAGATTGTTATGGAGTTATTTCTTTATGGGCAACACAAGGCATGCTGCTGTTTAATATATCTTTTAGAATATTTTGCATGTCATCCTGCACATCAGGAAAAGAGGATGATACTTTAAAAGAAGTACAGACTTATAATGTTATTCTCACCATTACAGCTCCACAAATTGTGTGTGATTGACAAAGAGTAATACACGTCATAAACTGCCAAGGCAACCTCTTCAAAAATATATAACATAATGAAGTTTAAGAACATGTAGACAGTTGTTTGCAATATGACCAACTTGATAGTCGTCTTTACCTTGAGGTGATTTGATGACTTATTTCAGGTGACAGCCATGCAAAGCTTGATAGTTGTTGTCCAGGACCCTCTCCTGCCGTTTGCTCCAAATTGTGCTAGAAATTAATCAGCCTGTACGCCTTGTTCATGTGTTCATACCCTTATCAATAGCTCAAGATCTTCCCTCTAAAGCAAGCCGTCACAGTCCAGGATTTATGGGACAGTTGGAAGTGGACCTTAGGAAGTGATCTAGAATATGTGGGCTGGATGCTCACTTGCATTTACTTTGCATAAATACTTGATTAGATATCTTGGATTATTTGCTTCTAAAATGTCAAAAGCTGCAGCAAGCAAATGTGGCAGGACTATGTGAAATTCATTGTTTATGATTTTAGTATGGGCTTGTTTCACTGTGACTGAGATTAGTCTACACAACATTGCATGTGAGAAATTGCAGGAGGCACCATATGTTTTTAAAATACTCCTCCTTTCTGTTCTCTTGATAGTGAACTTTGAAAGAAACTGGTCTGATGTGGCTGTGGGCCTGTCTCTTATGACAGCAGCTGATCAGGAATTGAGAGGAAACAATGCTAGGGAAGCAATAACCCTACCAGTTGGGGTGAGAAGGGAAGGCCTAGACACTGCAAACATTTAATTTGGTTGTTAGGATAGCAGAGCTGCAAGGAATTAATTTCTGTTGACTCTTTCTCTTGCAATGCAATAGTCTCAACATGGCTCGAACTAAGAGGATGAAACAGAGTATTGTTCTGGAGCTTGGAATTACATAAAGTGAGTTAACAGCTTCTAGTGTCCAAATGCTACACGTGGTTCAAACATTTGGACTTTTAAAAACATTTTAAAGTGATACTTTAAGAGTAGGTTTGCAGGAGCTTTGGGGTTTAGGGTTTGGGTCGGGGTTTTTTCCCCTTCCGCTAAGAGCGGGCTTCAGGCCAGCACTGGCTTGTAGGCTTTGCGTAAACTGAACAACTGCTAACCTGAGGATTGGGACCGAAAGATATGTGATAACAAATTACCCAGACCTTTTTTGTTGTGGATCTTATTCTTAAAACAAAACAATTTTTACCGAATGGGAAGAAAGTTCAGTTCTGGTAGATCTATGTTTGTAAACTGCTGAGGGTCAAATCCAGCCCTGGGGCCAGTTCAACTGCGGTTGAGTCTGGGTGCTGCTATATTAGGTGGAACAGAAGTCAGCCTGCAGTTGTATTCTTAAAATCAACATGGTGATCTTCATCCCCACACCCCAAATATTTAAATTCAGTAATGAAGCTATGAACAGTTTTTTTCTTGGGTGTTATATCACTGTGGTACTTTTCTTGCATACCATAGCCTTTACAGGCCAGGTGTGTGAAGTCTTTGAAGGTGTAACCTGGCACAGAATGAGTTTTCATAGGGTGACTCAAACTGTCAATATTGCCTCTGTTCAGTGATACCATCTGTCTATATGCTGGATCTCAAAAAAGGACAATGTTAAAGGGGTTTTATGTTTCAAATTAAGATTTGTAGGTTTTCTTCCCTAGGCTAGAAAATATTCACATTCAACAGGTGACAAGCGTGGGTCCTAAAATTCTGCAAGGTGACAATTTGCAGAAAAGATCTAATTCTTAAAATCCATGTAACTTTTCTGGAATAATAGGGGTGCTGACATACCTAGATAAGGACATTTTTATGGAGTACTGTTAAATCACACTAGCTTTACTCACACCGGATTCTCTACCCTTTGGGACGAGCCCAGGAAAGCCTATTTGTTTGAATGGGAGGCCATTTCTGGGAGGACTGTATTGACAATGTCTGCAAATCTATAAGCCCTTTCTCTAGCTGTGCTCCTGTCTCCGCCTTGTTGCCTCTAAGTTCCTGTCCAGTGCTGTCCAGTCTGTGTTGAGTTTGGGCCTTCACTGTGCTTCTCAGCACTTTGTTTTGCTGAATAGCAATGCAGGAATTTTTTTAATCTGGGTGTATTTATCAGTTTGGCTTCATACACTTGCTTAGATTAGCCTTGCAAATGTGGTATATCTGGGAACTGTTTGCTCAGATTTCCTATCTGTATGGGTTGAGGGTAAACTCTAAGTTTCACAACAAAGGATCTGAAAATATGTTATAGGATCCTGGGTGTGGTGTTTTTTTTTTATTCCCTACTTTTTCTTTAGAGCAGGGTTTTCAGTATGTAATGCCAAATTAACTTTAATTATTCTATGGTAAGTCTGCAGTAGCATTGCATTAAAATATTGTTGAATTGTGTGTGTGTTCAATGAGACCTAAAAAAGTTACTTCCCCATTTGTAAAAACTGCAGACTGAAGAATGTCTTGTTGGTTTCTTGCAGCACAGGGTATATAACAGTGTTTTCCTTGTTTAAAATGAGGGAAAGGTTGAAGCGTTCATGACCTAGACCTTAAAAAAAAAATCAAAAAATCACGTTTGTCCTGTTGAGTAGTAGGTGGTGTAGATGAGACACAAAGTGCAGGAGCACACAGGTGCTCATAAAAACAGAAGCACAAACTCAAGTCTTATAAAAGCAAGAACATAAACTCCAGTTCAGCAGAACAAAGATTCTTTAAATATGTGTATTTTCAGATTTTTTTTTTTAAGAAGTGTTGGAGCTAAGGTTAAAAACTGTAATGTGGAATTATATTTTTTAAAAGAAATTTAAAGGTGCAATATTGAGCTCTATGGGAATTAGAAAAACATTTTTTTTTCTAGTTAGTATCAGAGAAGAATAAAAGAAGAATAATAATGTTATACCTGGTAATGCATATAAGTGGCTGCTGTGGTTAGTATTGAAATGTAGGAACAGTTTATTTTTTCACCCATGGGATAGGTTCCATTACAAAATCAGCACATATCTTAACTTTGTATCACTATGCATGGTGGTATATTTCTTAAAGGTAGTGTTGAACCAAAAGAGCAAGGAAGAGATACAGAAGTTATAGCTCAGATTACAACTTTTTTTTCCTAGCCTTATGTTTCGGGTGGCTTATCTTCTTATCTTCTCTGTAATGATGTTTTGCCATTTATAAAATGGGAATGATGTCACTTCTCAGACACCCTTAGCAGTCCAGAGGCCAGTAGCCTTTCAAGGGTGGCTGACAAACTTTTTTTCTAAACTTCAAGGTTAACTGTACTGCTCCCTGGAGAAGATGGGACAGTTGTTCTCTCCTCAACAGGGCAGACTGATGCCAGTTACCTGATCGAAGGGATCTTGGTCCGTGTGAGGAGGCAGCTCCTGTTTGAACCTGGAACTTGATGAGAACTGGGAGCTGCTTTTTTTTGTCCCGAGATACCACACCTGCCCTCAAAAGCATTGTCTCATGGCTCTGCTGCTTACCAATCAATATCTGAAAGTCTTGTCACCCATACCAAAGATAAATGACCAAACAAATATTCAGTATTGGAATCTCTTTGTCCATCTATATTGGAAAAAACTGTAGGAGTTGCTTTCTTTCCTAGTCTGAGGTCTTATTTCCTGCCTGGAGAATATTCACTTTTCCTGCCTTGTACCGTTTCCCCCATCCCCAAAATCATAAGCATGTAAGCTGGTTAATGCCAGCATTTTCTGTATAAAGTTAAGATACTCAATGTTGTTATATGAAGACCATATTTAAATCCATATCTGACTTCTATCTTCAAAAAACAAATGCTTTTTAATATCTGAGAAGTTTAGATAAACTCAAATTATAAAAATCTAATTGTTTAGGGAGAAAAAACCCTTGCATCGTTCTGCAAATAGATGAAATATTTCTTAATATAATGTAGGAGGTGTCTCTCCTAGTTGTTTTAGTTTCTGCTTATTCAGGCTATACTTAGTCAGGATCTCAAGTAATAATGTACTTCACTTATGCTATCAAACTACAGATTTTATAGATGTTAATTCAAAAAATAGCCTATAAGCTGTACCTCTGAGGGGATGTCGTCTGTGGCATGTCACATCTTTGCCATAGTGGTAATGGGGTTCCTCTGATTTTTCTGACTTGGACACTTTGCAAAACCATTTTTTATCAGATTTTTGCACTTTCTTCCCTTCGATTTCAGTCCTAGAAGTATAAATGTAGGACAAGGATGGAGGTAGCAACACTGATATTGTTTGGAGGTACCTATATTTACATAAAGCTTGCTCAAAAATCTAAAAAATATTAAAAAAATATGGTTTCTGTCATGCCAAGTAGAAGTTGTATTGAATTATTCCACAAGCAAGGAAATTTTTGCAAGGAAACAAAGCAGCAAGAATATCCCCTTGCTACGGAAAGAAGGTTTGCTTCTAAATCTGATGGGATACAGGCTAAATAGAAATCTTTAGATGCCAAGAGGTTATATTCGAGTATGTACAAATGAATCTTTGTTTTGCTTTTTTAAAAAAAGGCTTAAAGTAATGTCCTGTTTGCTGATGATGTTATATGCTTTTTCTTTGCAGTTGTAAAACAATAACCTCTGTGTTAGACAAACCAGAGGAAAGACCTATGAAGGCAGCAGTCTCACCAGTGAAGGTATGACTCGCGTTGAATATAGCAGAAGTTATCTTTTATGTTTTTTGTGTTTCTTTGCTTCAGTGCTACAGATAATTAAAGATTTGAAGAAAGATAATAAATTGGAAAAAATGAGTATTTTTTGTTTTGGAGGGACATAATGGAAACCACTGAAAGTTCAGCACTAAAGTGGTGTCACGGCTATCATCAGTGGCTCTCTGTGCTTGACATTATTTCCAACCTCATCAGCCACTGAAAACAATTGTTCTGCTGTGTTCCAATATCTCTAAAGTCACAGATTTAGAGATAAAATTATTTAATTTGAAACAACTTGGGATTTTCAAGTGTATTTAAGTTGTGGCTTATCTCTGCTTCAAAACGAACAAGATGAGGCCATCACTAGCACTTCTGATAGTTCCCTGGTTCATATTGTTTAGGTTTTTGTCATGTACCCAATTTAAGAAGCATGCATTCAGACTCTTTGCTGACAGGGTAGTGAGGCAGAGGAAATCACTGCACTTTCATTTATTTTGTCAAGACTGTACCGATATAACAACTTGACTGCAATTATAATGTTCATTCCTTTTTTAGCAACGGAGAAATCCATTTAATTTCACAGCATCAGGTGATAACTTCAACAGTGGGGAATCAGAAAACAGGCCAGCCACTCTACCTCAGCTACCAAAGAAGGGTAAATAAACTTATTTAGCATATGACTGTGAATTTCTTGGTGGTTTATATGGAAATTATTTTTACTTTCATTGCTTCTTTTTGTAAGAAATCAAAACCTGTTTTATCTTAACTACTTGGAGTTATCAACTAGTTAATTTGAAACCCCATGTAAAATGTTAATATACTCAGGAAATGGCTGTTTACATGAGTAAATGGGTTTTGCTTCCTTTCTTTTACTTACAGTTCTAGTCAGTATTAAGCACTCCATCTGAGAGGGCTGTTTGTCCTGAATTACTGTTAAGAGAAGAGAGAAATTTCCTTGAATTTGGCATAGCTGTCTTTATGACCTTCCAGTCATTGCTGCTATTGGCTCAAGAGAAGAAGCCTAACTCTCTTTGATCTTTATTTTTTCCATTCTTTTCTCAGTCCTGTTTATTTTTGAATCCTCCCTTTTCCCCAGTATTCTCTGCAAGCAAGTAGATGAGTGATGATCTATCACAATGCAGGCATTTGAAGTTGTAATTTAAAGGCTCATATGTGGAAATTACTCTCCTGTCTCTGTTATGAAGCTTGCTAACAGGAAAAAAGGAAGACTTGCACATGAGGAATAAAAAAACCCTTTAATCTTCCTACTGGGAGATCACTTCTGCATTTTACCTTGTTCCATATAAATGTGGAAATAGCCTGTTTCCATTTTTGTAGGTTGCTGTTTATGTTCTGAACCTGGAGATGTGTATGTGTAGTCAAAAGCTGCCCTTCCCTGCAAACTTGATTCCTTGCAGGAGTAATGCTGATCAAAAATTTGGTGCGCTCTCTATCTTTGGAATAGTAAACCAGTTAATATTTCTAGAATAAGAAATAACAGCAGGATTTTCATCTGCTAAAACTTCCTATTACATACAAAGGAAATCAACACCTATGTTGAATTTCCACTTGTGTTTTACTGCAGTTGTTTTTAATAAATCAATATTATCACTGCATTCTGGATCTGCATGGTCATACTTCTCTGTTTATGCAGATGAATGTCATCTAAACTCACGATTTCTTCTCTGTGTATGTCTTTCAGAAATTTTGTCACTCTCAGAAGAGAGCCAACCTAAACCAAACTTACAAAATGAAGAAACAGAGAAACATAAGCCTTCTGTAGAACCTACTGATGAGTCACAGAAAGGACTAGCTAAGCGTCCTGTCCCAAAAGCCAGAAAATTAGTTCACAAAGCAACAGATGCTTTGTCAGAAAAAGAAGACTTTGTTCCAAAACCAGCCAAACGGACTGAGAGGATTAATGGCATTGGTACACCGCCCAGGGGCATTCTGAAGCGCAGTTCAAGTTCAAGTTCCACTGACTCAGAAGTTCGTGCTAGTCAGATGTTAGATGTTCAGAAAAAGAATGCTCTTCCTACTGCAACTATTTTTGAAGGAGAAGCTGAGAAGAACTCTCTTGCGGAAGAAATAGAATACTCCACACAAATTTCACTGGAAAAACTAAAACAAGTGAGGTTCTCATCTAGCACAGGTAAAGGAGAACCTCTGCAGAGCCTGCAGCTACACCATGGTAGAGAAAAAGGAGAGTTTGATTTGTTAGAATCTGACAAAATAAAGAGTAGTGGAAGTGATGCTATTAGATCAGATTCATTTGAGAATAAGCAAATTTCTGCTGCAAAGCCTTTGGGACCTGATTCATCAGCTTTACAAGTGAAAACAATAGATGGCTTACAGGATGATACACCGGCATCTGGTCCTTGTGACACTAATAGGTCAGACTTCCTGGTTAATGAAGCCTTGCAGACAAAGACAGTTACTCCTAAGAAACTTGAAACTCCACAGAAGACCTTCAGCAATATCCTGCCAAATAGCAATAATGAACTGAGTGTTGATGAGACACGTGAAAATAAAGCCAACAAATTATTGAGCCTTGAATCAAAGTCACACAAAAACATTACTGGTAAGAGACTAACAGGATTGAAGAACGGAATGCTATACCATATAGCACATATTCATTGCTGTTTAAATCACTTGTACCTAAGAATTAACAACTAGGAAACAGAAATAGTAGGAATGTGCTACATATGGCAGAATTAAATTCTAAAATCACTCTTTTGTTTTTTAATGCTCTAATGTAGTCAGTATTTTTAGATGATCTGCTATTGGTATTCTTAAGAATTAACAATCAGATCAGAGCCTGGATAGGCTCTTTTATTGTGGATGATGGAGGTGAAGTGATGGAGTTAGGATAAAATTCCTTTTATAAGGCCTGGTAGATCTGTCTGCATGGAAACTCAAGAATTTTTGGTGTACCACTATCAACTGTCCTTAGTAGTAATCCAGTTGTGACTTAGAGATTTGCTCATGGGACTAAATACAAATATGTTGGGCTATTCCCCCCTGGCCTGCCCCCCTCTTCAATGTAGACATTTCCTTTAGAATGGGGATAACCAATTTTACCTGCTTCCACCCTCGAAAGTAGTATGATTAATCCTCCAGTAGGATATCTCAGTGCAGGAATTTACTTTCACTCTGTTGCCTGCAGTATGGTTCTTTCCAAAAACACAAGGACAGAGAACTCTTCTCTGCTAAGGGTTTAAAAAAAAAACAAAACAAAAACCTGAGATTTTTCAAGACAGATTGAACATTTGTGAAGTCGTGTGTGTGATTCCTAACTCTGATAAGTTTGTTTATGTTGTAGATGAACATCAGCTTTCTGCTAAGACAGAAGCACAGGAGGTGTCAAATACCAATTCTACAAATCTTCAACAAGGTAAGCCTGATCTTGTTGAGGAGCGAGATGCTAAAACCACTTTCAAGCCTGACAAACATGTTGATGAACTCATAAAAGTGGCCAATGAATCTGTATCAAAAGTTTTAGATTGGTTTAAAAGAAGTTCTGATACTGAAGATAGGAAACATGTATCAACTAGATCCCAAGGCAGGGAAGCCAAAGAGGAAGTGGACTTCTCAACCAGAACAGCAGTTGTTCCTACAGAATGCAGTGGGCCTAGCATGGATGGAAAACCAGAAGTTAAAGAAGACTTACTGTTTGGAAAGATTAAGCAACGGAACAGTGGTTCATCTGCATCATTTATTTCGGAAGATATACAACTGACAAAAGAGAGGATGAAACCTAAGAAAGAGGAAGAGAATGAGGAGCAAAATAACAAATTACTGACTGAATTTAACTGTACAAGAGTTGAAGAAAGAGAACGTGGTCAAGAAATCAAGGAACAAAATAAAAAATCAAATCTCTTGGAACATCAAGAACACAAGCTGCTAGCTCAGAAATGTGAATCGGAGAAGGCAATACAAGAAAAAAGAAGAATAAGGGAGATCAGAGCATTCTGGGAAGGGGATAAAACTATTTCCAGTCACGGAGAGAAAGAAGTTAGTATCAACACTAATGCACCAGGTGGCGGTGCATTGGAAGGTCTCAGAGAAAGTGATAAAATAAAACCAGACGGACTGGGCGATCAAAGCAAGAATACGTTAAGAAGTACTGAACTAAGTTGTGCAAGCCAGGCTTCAAGAAATGGACATCAAAACTCTTTTGAGTTTGGACCAGGCCAAAGAACACTTCCATCTGATGGTGAAGTTGATGAATATACAGAATTGCCAAAAGCCAGTAACTTGCAGCCAAGTGTTGGTGCCACTTCAGCTTCCCCAGAAAGCAAAGACAAAGATGAGAAAGAAACACGTAAAGGAAAAGTTGGTGCTTGTTCCCAACAGAAGCCCAGCTTCCAAGTTTTGTCTTTAAAAGAAAAAATGAATGAAAAATCCAAGAATCAAATTTCAGGTCCTTCACAGTTCCAGAGTTTAAGAAACTTCTGGGATACCGGAGTTCAGTTGCAGAGTGGCATTGACAGGGGAGATGTTTCTTTGCCAAATAATACTAGTTCAATAACCTATGAAAGAAAATCAAGGGAAGACAAAATAGGCAGAGATAATGTGAGCAAGCAAGAGTTAATTCAACAACAAACTCAAACATCGGAGAGAGAAAAAACCCAGAAACTAGATTCGGTGCTATGTGAACTGCCTCTAAGATCTCCTACCCTGAAAGGTCTCAATGTGGTGCACACAAAAACCAGACACTCTGTCCATTTGGACAGAAAGCCAGTTATCTCAAAACCCCAGCAAAAGATGGGTCATCCAGAGCAAGAAGTTAAAGAACGCGTAGAAAAAAGTATTGTTTCATCAAAAGAACATGATGTTCCCTTACAGTTGCTCCTGTCACCTGGTGATAAAGATGCTTTAAAGGAGACAGCAGTAGATGATTGGCTATGTTTACCTATAGAAAAAGTGGAGAGCAAGACTGGTCCATTAGATACCAGTCTTCCAGAAGAGGAAGTCGCAGAGACTGTGGATAAGGTGGTTCTACCTAAAGCTGAGCTTGATGTGTTTAAATTAGGCCTAAAGAAGTTAGAAAAGGAAGCCTCTGAGATGTCATCTAGCTTGAACCTAATTGAAAACATTTTGAAAGAGACAACTTTTCACTCAAATCAGTGTGAGGTCTCTGAAAGAATGATAGAACAGAGCCATGACATTTCTCCTGCTGATCGAAAGAAAGAAATAAGCAAAAGCACGGGAAAAGTGAATGTGCCATCAACAGATGAGCATGAAAACGAAAAAAGCCTCAGGAGTCTGTTTAGGGAATTTGAACCTTTCTGTCTACTACATCAGGCAGCAGAAAAGGATGATACTCTTGAGGGTTCTCGGATGCCTCAAGCTGGTTTGCAGAACCTGCTCAGAGAAACCTTTGCATCTCAACCTTCTGAATATAGAAGGATGGGAATTAAAACATCCGATGACACAAATAGTATATCACAAACCGATTGTAGCATAGAATCAACATGCCAAGAAGGTACTGGTCAGCCTGAAGAGGTCAATGAGAGCACAGAAAAGTCTGTTGCCCCATCCAACGTCAGTAGCTTGAGCTCTGCTTTAGAGAAGCTGATGAAGGAGGCTTCTGAAATGCCACCTCCTAAACCAAAACGTGCCACTAGTACAGTACAGAGAACTGCTGAGATGGAAGTTAGAAGCACAACCTATGAGCATGGTGGAGAGTTGCCACAGGAAATCAGAGAGACCATAGAAAAGTCTGTTGCCCCATCCAAGGTCAGTAGCTTGAGTTCTGCTCTAGAGAAGCTGCTGAAGGAGGCTTCTGAAATGCCACCTCCTAAACCAAAACGTGCCATTAGTACAGTACAGAGGACTACTGAGATGGAAGTTAAAAGCACGACCTCTGAGCATGATGGAGAGTTGCCTCAGGAAATTGGTGAGACCATGGAAAACTCTGTTGTCCCATCTAGGGTCAGTAGCTTGAGTTCTGCTTTAGAGAAGCTGCTGAAGGATGCCTCTGAAATGCCACCTCCTAAACCAAAACGTGCTGACAGCACAGTACAGAGGACTCCTGAGACAGAAGTTAAAAGCACGACCTATGAGCATGGTGGAGAGTTGCTGCAGGAAATTGGTGAGACCATAGAAAAGTCTGTTGCCCCATCCAAGGTCAGTAGCTTGAGTTCTGCTTTAGAGAAGCTGCTGAAGGAGGCTTCTGAACCGCCATCTCCTGTCAGCACAGTAGAGAAGACTGCTGAAATGGAAGTTAAAAGCATGACTTATGAGCGTAATGGAGAGTTGCTGCAGGAAATTGGTGAGACCATAGAAAAGTCTGTTGCCCCATCCAAGGTCAGTAGCTTGAGTTCTGCTTTAGAGAAGCTGCTGAAGGAGGCCTCTGAAACACCACCTCCTAAACCAAAGCGTGCTGACAGCACAGTACAGAGGACTGCTGAGATGGAAGTTAAAAGCAGGACCTGTGAGCATGGTGGAGAGTTGCCGCAGGAAATCAGAGAGACCATAGAAAATGCTGTTGCTCCATCTAAGGTTGGTAGCTTGAGTTTTGCTTTAGAGAAGCTGCTGAAGGAGGCCTCTGAAATGCCACCTCCTAAACCAAACCATGCTGAAAGCACAGTACGGAGGACTCCTGAGACAGAAGTTAAAAGCACGACCTCTGAGCATGATGGAGAGTTGCCTCAGGAAATTGGTGAGACCATAGAAAAGTCTGTTGCCCCATCCAAAGTCAGTAGCTTGAGTTCTGCTTTAGAGAAGCTGCTGAAGGAGGCCTCTGAAATGCCACCTCCTAAACCAAACCATGCTGAAAGCACAGTACGGAGGACTCCTGAGACAGAAGTTAAAAGCACGACCTCTGAGCATGATGGAGAGTTGCCGCAGGAAATTGGTGAGACCACAGAAAGATCTGCACTGTCCAAGGCTGAATATGGAGTGTTTAATGTTAATTTGCAGAAGCTACCGAAAGAGGTCTTTGAAACACCAGCTTCTGTGCTGGAAAATATACAAGGTACAATACAGACTAGTCAAAGCATGTGTGCTGCACATCAACAAGAGAGAGATCATCCTCAGGATATACAAGAAAAAATAGAAAAAACTTCTGTTTCGAATATCGCAAAATTCAGTGAATTCAGTAGCTCTTTAGAAAAACTTATTCAGGAAGCATCTGAAGTTTCGTGTCCAGTATCCAAACAGTTACATAAAAAAGAAACGTTTGGGGATCATATGTTTCCATCACAAAAAGGGACTATCTTCATGGCAATGTCACAGCCATGTAATGATTTAAGTAGCTATCATACACAGATGAAGATAGCTATCAAAGGGGGGACTCCAGAACAAAATATCAAAACTTCAATAAGTGATCTTGCAGTAAGTGAAATGAAAGCTTCTGATCTTCCTAAAAGAAATGGAGGTATTAATAAAACAGAAAAGAGAAACATGGCTCCAGTTGATCTCTCTCCCTTGGAAGGAGAGACCAATATGATTGCAATCAAGCCATTCCAGATAAGCGAAAAAGAAAGGAGAGATGAAAGCACATCCTTGGATGCCTCTGAAAATAATTCCGAATTTAAAGCAGTGTTGAAATTCAGAAGAGCAAGCACACCACTTAAAGATGAGAGCAATTTCCCCCAGCCAGAAGGAGCTCAACTCTGCCTAAGGTCTCAACATGAAGAGAATGATGAAGAGGAAGGGGACAGCTCAAATTTGGGATCTATGTTTTCAGATGAAAACTCTGATTCCCACTCTGGAACTGGAAGTTCAACTCGTGAGCTGTTTGATTTCTAAAATTCATGGTGTTGGGTTGTTAAATATGGCTATGGGTTGTTTTTTTTTTTGGTAGCCAATTTGAAATACGTTAACATAAAGTCTGTGTGATACTTATGTCTTAATTGAGTGCTTTGGATATTTGTTTGGGAAGGATGGGAAGAACTAATTAAGTCTTTCAATTGGAAAGTGTTTGAAAAACATGGACTATATTTGGGTAAGCTTTTTCAGCAAGGGAAGTTTAGTAGCATGAATCAATCGCATCAGTCTTCATGATTTACTCCTTTCTTCCTCCCCTGTGATATCGCCTTCAAATTAATAACACTGTGACACTTAAAACCTGGTATTTCTTTTAAATATCCTGGATTAAAAGAGGAAGAAAAATATCAGTGGCTGACTGAGTTCATTCTTTAGTTTCCCCAGCTAGTCTTCAAAGGTGATACTTGTCAGTGGAATGGCTGGACATAAAGACAATACCAATACTCTGTGCTATCTAATTTAGCATTGCTGCCTGTTGCACTAGAAAGCGGCCATATAAATGAAGTGGTTTGTTTACTAGAATTCTCATTATTTGGTTGAATGGCAGCTCTAGTCAATGTGTAGTGCGTGATAGTCATCAAAGAGCTTAAAGTAGAGGAGATAATTTAACCTTTTTAATCTGGTGCTGAGAGACTGAGAATGTTTTCTTCACCTGCACAATCTGAGAAATATGTGAAGGTTCCAGGGCCCGCCAACTTACTCTTGAGCCTGTTGTGAAAGTAAGATTCCAATGGAAGTCAGTGAAAACTCAAGACAAATGAGGAAAAATGAAACATAAATTGTTTTCACCCATGACTATAGACGGCAACAGTGTAAGGCCTGTTTGTTGGCTGATGGGTGGGCAGGGAGAGGAGAGGGTCTTAAAGGTTTCTGAAGCAGCTAGGTCTGTCTTGATTCTGCCCTTGGAGACAACTGCATAATTTCAGGGATCCAAATATCTCCACAGCTGTGTTTGGGTGGTGGGTTTTTTGTGGTTGTTGCTCAAGTATTGAAACAAAATTACTTTTACTGGAAAGAAAGTATAACGGACTAATTTACACAGAGGGAAAAACTAAAGGTATTAGCTTTGTGTGCTGATTCATAACCAGATGGTTACAAAGTGGCTAAAGTCTGAGTTTATCCTATGTTGTTCTTAGACAATTAAGTCCCATAATTGTCCCAAATCCCCCTATGAGTCAGCATAGACAGAGACCCCTACATAGTGCAAATCAACCAACCAACCTCCCTCTCTCTACTGATGGCTGAGAGAATGTAAAGAGAGCAAATGGACACTTAAAATTAGATATTTATTTTGTTTATTTTGGATTTATTTTGTATTTTCATTGAATATTCACTGTCTTTGCTAACTATCAAAATAGATTCTCATGAGAAATCCATGGTTGGTTTTTTAGTGACGGGCTTAAAATGGCATGTCTGTGTGTGCAGTGTTCATGTGTTTTGTCTCGTAACAGGTTCAGAAGAAGAATTAAACCCTGTTTTGATGGCTTTGAAAAGGAGTGCAGATAGGAAAATGCCTTCCAAAAGTCTAGAGGACATTCCATCAGCCACCTCAAGTGAGCACAAAGCTTGTGTGTGTCTCCCATGACCCCCAGTTTGGCTTAAACGTGTTCATGCTGGTCTTCCATACAGCTTTGCCAAGTAGTATTTTTGTCTTTGTTTCTCAATAAGCCATATGAAGCTTGTACTGTAGAACTGAATTCTTTTCTCACACGGTTTAGTTTTCAGTTCTTTGTTTTAATTTTGAAACAACAATGGTTTATGAAGCAGACATCTTCCAAAAATGCACTGTGTTAATCAGTGATGAACTGTGTCTTGGATAGTTTTTCAATAGTGAAAGTATTGGCAAATACCCAAATCAGTAATGAGCAGCAGCAGCCATTGTCGCCTGGCTGCTTGCTTGGGTCAAATTAGTAGACAGTGAAAGCATGAAAAAATTCGTCTTAGTTTAGCAGCGTTTCACCTGTGTACTCTAGCAGTTAATATACTGAACTCACTTTAAGAGAATACAGTGAGATGAGATTGCACTTAAACTTCATTCCTGACTTCCCTCTGTAACGTCCTAGGATTTTGTTGGGTTTTTTGGTTTTGTTTTGTTTTGGTTTTTTTTTTTGTTTGGTTTTGGGTTGTTTTTTTTAAGTACTATTCCTGTCTCCCTTTACCCTGCCCCTGAGTGTTTTCATGCTTATCCCATGTCTAATGGGGAAGACATAAATTGTACTTATGTTTGTAAACTGAAGTGTGGAAGTGTAGATTTTGAAAGATGTTGGCTATTGTTGGCAAATTACTCTTCTAATACTACTGACGCTATTGCTTGCTTCTAACTAGTTTCTAGGTTTTAGGTATGCACTAACGTTGCAACAGCATGCGGATAGAAACTGTGTCGACACGAGACTGCTGCTTGGATGTAGGCTTGAAGTAGTGTGTGAAGTAGAAAGCGTCTCTTGAATTTAACCATTCTTGTGGCTCTGCTGGTTTGTTTGGGGTTTTTTTTTGTCCTCATTACTCTTGATTTTGTAAGTACCACTGCCATCCATTTTGTACAGAACAGCAATATTTCTAACTGTGTGTTACTTTTTTCCTGCACAGATAAAGGAAAAATAAATAATCCAAAGGAAGAATTAGCTCTTAGTGCTGAAGATGGTAAATATCTTTTGTGGCTGCACGGAAGTTTATTGTTTTTTCAATGGTTTCTGCTTGATAAGAGAATTGTATTGCACTTTTACATTTGATTAACTTCAGCATGACTGAAATGCTTTTGTAGAATTTTGTTGTGTTGTTTTATTCTTAAGGAATATACTCATAGCCTGCTATACCTGTAGAAACTCTGTGCCACCTGCCAGTGTATTATTTTGGCCTTTGGTCATTCAGCCTGTGAAACAGTTACTGAAATCATTGAGAGCTTTGAATATTAGGTCAGTTGAAAGACTTCGCCTAGGTAGACATTGAATTTGTTTGTTCACCTGTTGCATTATAAGATGCAATATGACTTTTGCTTATGCAAAACACCCTTCAAAATATATCAGTTGAAAAGGAACCTTGCTTATAATCCCTGTCTAAATCCAGCAAAGTAGAATTACTCTAAGGAATAGATGAACGGCCAAATCAGCTGCTGTTGGTATCATGAATCCATTAGTGCATTAAAGATGCCTTACTGTTAAATTTTTCTTTATGCCTTTAGAAATTCCAAATCTATGCAAAATAAAAGCAAACCTGCTCCAAGAAAATGTGAGGATGAACACAATAGAAAACCATCAATTAACATTGAATACAGTGGAATATAACACACACTGCATTAAGGCACTATGGTTTTAAAGTAAAGTTCTGCACAGTTGCATTTATTGTCATGTTTTAGATGCTTTAAAGCATTTTGCACATTAGTGGCCTATAGTATAAATAGAATGATTGTAGCATAATGTTACCTTTGTTATGATCCAGCTCCTCAAAGGAGGACAGCAATTTTAAAATATAGAAAAATATGGGGTCTGGGGAAATAAAAAAATCCCCATATATAAAATATATTGATGCTATTTGTGATATTGCAAAGCTATTTATGCTATTGAATGAGGCTACTGAATGACTGTTGTCAACACTGAGCAGGTCCGAAGCCTGATCAGCATCAAGAGAGGAATGAAAATGCAGCAGGAAGTGAGTAATAGGATTCTTCCAGCAGACAATGGAGAGATTTCTCCACAGATATTTAAACTAATCCACTAAAAATCGTTTTTTATTTAACAACTAACAAGTTATGCATCTGGACTAGATACTTGCTCAATGGTGAAACTGCATCTAACTGCATACTCACAATAACTTATAAGTTGAGCGCAATTTGAGCTTCAACAGCAAAAGCTTTGCAAAAGCTTAACTCACACCTTGCAAGCAGTCCTGTCATACGTGCAGTGTTTCATTTTATGCAATAGATACGTGCCCCTGTAGCTGGCTGTTTGTTGTCAAATAATTCTGTCATACAATATTGAGTACTGGTGCATTTCACAATGTGTATCCAGTCCAAAGACACAGAGCTTTAGCGCATTATTAAATATAAGTGGGGTTAGAGCACAGAAAATTGAGAGTCGTGGGCTTACTGCAAACTGCACTTTTGCAAGTCTAGCTTGTGCAATTAAACTTTGTACAGTGAAAGAGCATAGACGTGAACTTCAGTAGAGGTATACAAGAGTTGAAGAGATGGGCTGCAAACAAGTGCATCATTAATGAGATATGCATCTTATTAACTAGGAATACTTGAAACTTCCTTATTCAGGTATAGAAATTGCTTGATTTACACAAATATTCCTATTGTAATTAATTAGGCTAAGTAAATAAAAGAACAGAGTTTGGCTTGTACACTACTTCTTACCAAGAACCTTATGATAACTCTAATGTCAATGATGGTACGGTTAGTGCATGAGTGCACTTATCCTTATTCTAGGAAGAAAATCTAGAAGGTAAACTGAAAATGTTTTCTTCATTACATTTGATCGGAATTTGCTTGCAGCACCTGGGCTTTTGCATCACATCAAGCAATGTAAACACTTCTGCTCCTGCCAGACAAAGTTCTTTGGTCAGTGTTACAGGAGATTTCAAAGTAGATAATTCTTCCTAATGGTAGCTTCTCTGGGTCCTGGGCCAGGGGAGAGATCTTGCATCCAAGTTGTAAACTGGTTGTGCATGTGCATGTATGTCATCCAAAGTTTGTTTCTAACCATGTCCTGTTACAGAATCTCACTATTTTGATGTAAAAACTTATTTTTGAACCCTTTTGAATTGCTGCTCTTCAGTTTCCACAGTACCTTCACAGCCTGATAAGCGGGTTTCCAATCCTGAAAAACTCAAAGGACTGAGCAAGTCAGTACCATCATTCCTACAGGAAGAGGCAAGTTCCATCTCTGAAATATTGTAACTAAAACTTCTGATTACTGTGGCATTTATGGGTTTGTCAAGTAGCGCTTTCCAGGATCTGCCAAGTCAGTTTACTGTGGGACGATGGCATGGAGTTGAGCTTGTGGTGTAACAATCAGGAGATGATCTCAAACAACCTGTGGCTAATTAACCTTTCCGAAGCTTTAGTCCAGTAACTAGAGTTTTAGTCTTATTATACAGCTAAACATACAGAGCATGTTTTATCTAGGAGATTGAAGGATAGTGAATGCCTGCTGTTATTCCCAAAGGCAATCTCTATCCTTAAACTAACAGGTCTTTTTTTATCTTCAGAACAATTAAACTAATTTTTATCTTTAGCCAATTAAAAAGCATACTCGCATGGATTTTGAATGAAAGAGTGACAAATACTTGAAAGCCAAAGGACTATATGGAATTAGTCTGGTCACAGTAGAAAGGGTTTGGGGATAGTTCGTATTTATATTCTAAGAAATTGTCAGCACCCAAATCTGTTTATTCTGCCCCCCAAATTTATCTTTAAAATTGTGATTAGTCACAATACTGTCTTGAGTTATCAAACTCACAGAGTGTATATCTATAAAAATCGCATGTATGTATACCATGTGCTGGTTCTGCCTTGGAGTTTATCATCTTTGAAGTACCCTCTGGCCAATACAAAGCATGAAATGAATGAATGGTTAACATAAATCTGGTAGAAATAACAAGTTAGAAATAAGCATTGTAGACACCATGTAGTCATTGTGGTATTAACACTCATTTCTATGTGCTAGTTCAGTTCTGGAATTATTTTAAAAATAATGAAATCTGATAATAACATACTTTCTAATTAAAGAAGAAATACAAAGAAATCTATCTCTTAGAGTACCAACGTCTTTTCCTTCTGCTTAAAGCTGGGGAAGGACTTTTTACTAGGGCATGTAGTGATAGGATGAGGGGGAATGACTTGAAACTGGAAGAGGGCAGGTTTAGATTGAACATTAGGAAGAAGTTTTTCACTTTAAGGGTGGTAAGGCACTGGAACAGGTTGCCCAGAGAGGTTGTTGAGGCCCCATCCCTGGAGGTGTTCAAGGCCAGGCTGGACGTGGCCTTGGGCAACCTGGTCTGGTGGGAGGTGTCCCTGTCTATGGCAGGGGGGTTGGAACTCAATGATTTTCAAGGCCCTTCTAACCTAAACCATTCCATGATTAAAAGAGGTAAAAGCCTAAAAAATTAAGTGTTCTTTACTTGTGAATAGTAACAATATCCTTATTTAACATTTGGAATTAACTTTAAAAAAAAAAAAAAAGAAGAAAAATCACACAGTGTGTGTTTTGCAGGCACGTAGTCACCCCAGTGCTTAGTAATTCCCTGTCTCTGAACTTCCATACACTCTACAAACCTCCATGAGAAGAGCTTTGACTGTTCCTATCCAGAGAGCAGGCTTTGTGTAAATTAAGGACAGGTTTGAAAGTAAGCAGAACTGGGTTCAGTTCTGTATCTCTTTTGCTGACCCACTGCATGAACAGCAGCTAAAATGGTCTTAGGCAAACCATATATCCTTCCTCCATAAGAGGGCTTAGGAATTTCCTGTCTTTCAGAGAGTCCACGTAACAGGACTGATTATTCATGCTGCTGAATTGTTATTTCACTCCCTGGATTTACTTTGGACAGTCCCAAATAGCGCTCTCCAAAACAATTTTTCTCTTAAGGAGCCTTGCCCTAGGTAGGGAGGATATTAGTCAGTCCTTACCTTTGGCCTCTGAACTGGGGAATTATCCTGGCCTGCTTTTATTTAGCAGCATAGACATAGCCAGAGAAGCTACAATCAACATATCTTTATAAAGACTTATTCAAACTGTGAATAGATTTTGTGCAGGATATTTAGATATTATTATGTGCTAAATATTAATTTTCTTAATGCATGTAGAAATTGTTGTTTGCTAATCTTGCATCTGCTAGGAGATCTATGACAGCAGTTCAAAACTGTGTAAAGGAGAGGGGAAGTCTTGTAAATTGTTCACAGGTGGAATACAACAGGGAGATTATGGTTTCTGTAACAGCTTGCATAGGAAGATGCCAAAGTGCACATGGGAATTAAAGTATCGATTCTTTAGCACAGTGATAGCATGGAGACAGAACGGGGTTGTAAGCCCCATAACCTGATAATGAGCAAGTAGACCAGAACTGCAGTTCCCCGGTGCAACAGCAGGGCCCTGCTTGCCCTCTTGCAAGAAAGGCTTTTTGCAAAAGCCATTCACTATATCCAGAGCTGTTCTACTGGGCCTGTTACCTTCCAGCAAACTGCCTTAAAGATAGAGGCTACAGAATTGGTGGTTTTCGCTATATAACAGAAAGGGGCTGGTAAAAGACCTGAGCATTGTCACTTGCATAAGTTTATGCATGAGAGAGTGAAGTAGAGAAGTTGAGTTTAATTGTCCCAATAAAGTTAACATTGTACTTTTTCATTCTTATTTGAGATTTAAAACCAAACAAAAAACCTTGCATTGCTGCTTTAAAAATTTTTCAGTGTAGGCTTTCCATCAGAAAAATTCCCTTTCAATTTTTTTTTAAGTGCATGAGCTAATTTAAGAAATATTAATTACTTATGTTGCACTACAAGGGGATTTAAATTCAGGTTTTCACTGAGTCCCAATCCACATTAAAATTCTGTTTGTTGTTTTTTAATGTTCCTTGTGACTATAAAGAACCTACGCAGACTTTCTTTCTGTGATGTTTTTGTAGAGTGATGACAGAGAGACAGATACAGCATCAGAAAGCAGTTATTCCCTTGGCAGAATCAAGAAGAGTCCCAGCTCTCTAACCAATCTTAGCAGCTCTTCTGGCATGGCCTCCTTATCCTCTGTATGTAAACCAAAGCCTTGTTTTAATGGCACTTCGCTTTTGCTAATCTCTTTAGGATTGTTTCGCTCCCTTCTTATTCCTCTCATCTTTCTTCCCTTGGCATCTCTGTCTCCTTCCTTCCCTCTCTGTTATGTGAACCCTTGCATGGAATTGCCTAAAAAAAAAAAAAATGGTTTACTCTTTCTTTTCTAGTAATATCGGATATTGTGGTAATAATCAGAGCCTGTTCACGACTCCGTTGTGCAGCCTACTCTGTAAACACTGAGGAAAGAGGGGGCTTTTACCCTAGGAGCTTACCTTTGTAGCTGAAAGTAGGGATCAATTTATATAGAACAAACATTTAGAAAAGGAGAAGGGGGGGTGGGTAGAAATAAGTGAAAGAAAGAGACAGTGCTGGTGTGGGGGGTGTGTAATTAAGTCCATGAACTAGCTAACCAAAAGTCATTAGTTCATATGGACTTTATGGGGAAAAGTAGAATTTTGGGGAAGGATATTGCAATTAAAAAAAGTTGTACATCCTTCTCTTTTTACATATGTAGTGTTTAATTTTCAGTGTTTTCTTTAGGTATGTAATTCAGTCATATAGGCTTTATCACTAATCTTTTGGTTGGTATTTTCAGAAGGCCTGTTGTCCTAAACCCTTAGGCTTTGCCTTCTGCAAGGAAGATCAGCTCAAGAGATATACAAGTAATATGTCAAGGACCTGATCACAGGCAATCTCCACATCTACAGCATCCTATAATTTTATTTCTTTTATCTCAATGCAATAAACACATCCAAATTTTTTGTAGAAAACCTGGCCTAACACCTTTGATTTACAAATAACTTTCTTTTTGTTAATCTGCTTGCTGAGAAGCTTGTATAATAGTGTCCGCTATATTTCGTTACTAAATCTAAAGGGACACAGTTGATTTCTTTACTGTCTGAATTCTGAGCACAACTTCTACCCTAATCTTGAAGTGTCTGGTAAAATGCAATGCCTGGAAAATTTTCCTGTTCTTGTATGATACAGGTGAGCGGCAGTCTAATGAGCATCTATAGTGCAGACTTTGGCAATGTTGATGTGAAGGGCAACATCCAGTTTGCTATTGATTACGTAGAACAGCTGAACGAGCTCCACATTTTTATTTGCCAGTGTAAAGACTTGGCAGTGGCAGATGTTAAGCGACAGCGTTCAGACCCGTAAGTACAGAAAACATATTTATTTCCTAATGGAAGTTTTTTGTTTTAATGTGAAAATGGAAAAAAAAAACCCATCAGTTTTCAATCGCTATAACCTGTTGGAGTAAACAACCCAATAAATAACTGAAGAGGCTATAAAAGGCTTTACAGGGTTTTCTACTCTGAACTGAATATAGAATTGTCACCATAGATTGGTACTTATATTAACATGGGAAGCTCAAACTTTTAAGAATATGAAATTCTCTTTTAAAATTCAACTTTTCCAGATGGTAAATCCTGTTTTGATATGTTTTCAATAGGATTAGACCCTATAAATATGATATCCAGGCATACTGTAGTTAAATATTCTGTATTTGTATGTGTTGAGGAGACATTTCAACAGATTCTCCCCTGGTAGAAGGAGGTTAATGTCCCACTTTGGAAATTATAGTTATACTTCACCACTGCTGTTCCATTTCTTAAATATAACAAGCTGAACAACATAATGGCTAGTTGAGTGGATTTCTTTTACTTTACAATCAAATACTTGTGTGTTTTGGAAGGGGAAGTTGGAAAGGATGGGGTTTTTTTGTTCTTCTAAACAGCCTGTCTAAATTTTAGGTATGTAAAGACCTACCTGCTTCCAGAGAAATACAAGCTGGGCAAACGGAAGACCTCTGTGAAGAAGAAAACTTTTAATCCAGTCTATAATGAAATACTGCGGGTATTTACCAACTATTACTGGACATGAAATACTGTATGCATGAAGTATGAGGAACTTTACCTTTTAGGCACAGGTCCAGATGTTCTCAGAGGAGACATCTGTGTTAGGATGAGATGGATTGCTCCATAGAAATACCTATGTCCTTCCATTGATAGGTTAACTCTGCAGTGTACTCTGGGTACAGCACTGAGAACACTGATGGTTGTATACTTCTTGCAAACAAACAGAAGCTAAATATGAGCTTAAGGTCCTTGAAATAAAAAGTCAAACATGAAGACAGTTTTGCTTTGAAATAAAGTGAGCGGTTACAGATGCAAAATGCAGACAAGTTTTTCTCTAACGTTGTCACTTGCAGACACAGCATTGATGAAAATCCAGCTTGTTTTAACTTTTTTTCTCATTTCTTTCTCCTGGCAGTATAAAATTGAGAAGGGTCTCCTAAAGAACCAAAGCCTTAATATCTCTGTCTGGCACAATGATACCTTTGGGAGGAATAGCTTCCTTGGTGAAGTGGAGCTGGATTTAGGAACCTGGGACTGGAATGATAAATCCAACAAGCAGATCAACTGGTTTCCACTCAAGCCAAGGGTGGGTTAGCTGTTTTGTATTTTCCGCTGTGTAAGTGCAAAACGAAGTCATTATTTAGGCCTGGTCTTGTGTGTTCTGTGGTTTTTGTTGTAGTTATAATCATAAATACCTCTTTACTGGTGAATGGAACATACAGTTCTGAGGTTTCTATTAGTCCCGTAAGTAGCTAGTTATTATAGCAGGACAAACTTTCTCATAGTCTAAGGAGTATGAATTTCAAGGTATTTTTCACCTACGTCATGTTGCTGCCACAGATACCTGAAGACACTTGTTCCCTGAATATGAAGCAAACCTCCTGAGAATATGGAGCAAGTGCAGCAACATTTTAGTATCATGTCTGTATGCCTCTTGTTTGTTAATGGGTTTCAGCCAAAATCTAAACTTTTAGCTAAGCCACTGCCAGAGGTTCTGGTTTCTTTTGTTGTTTTTATTCTCCTTCCCCACCCNCTCAATCCAAAGTTTTATAACCTGTAGAACAAAACAGGAATGTCATGGTAGTCTTTAGCAGTAGTTTAATTCGACTGATTTTAAACTGTTCTGGGTAGATAAATGTAACCAAACATGACTGGGTGCCATGTTCCACCTACGGATGGTCCATGACTCTATGAAGTGGTGACGTATCCTTGTGCCTTTTCGCAAGATAACTCTTGCTGAGGCTGATTTTTAGATCAAAACGTTCCTGCAGAAATGAGTTTAATAAAGTCCACTTTCTGTTGCACAAAGAGTAAGCTTCCTCATAGAACGAGCATATGTTCTAGTTTTAAATAAGTGTACAACTGTGGAAAAGATGCACCCTCAAAGCCTTTTGGCCTCTCCTGGGTCTTGTTGTCTGCTTTAGTGGAAGAGCTGCATATCTGATGTGATGTCAAGTGGTTAAACTTGCACTAGAATCTCTCATGTCCTGCAAAACTGAAGGAAGAATAATGGATAAAGAAACAAGAGGAAAAAACCCTGCCTCATATAGAAGTCAAGTTTGTTCCAGTGGAAAACTTAGCATGGGAAACTGTGGTAAACTGCAAGGTTTGAGACTCGTGGAATTTTTTTCTTAAATTTCAGACTTCAACAATGGCTCTTGAACTAGAAAACAGAGGGGAGATGAAACTGGCTCTCCAGTATGTCCCACACCCTGTTGGAGGTATGCATTTCTGCTTTGCTTGGGTTTGTCAGGCCTCTGTGACTTTTGTTCTCCTTTTTTCTTAACAAACCCTGACATCTTTTTTTAACATGAATGTAGAATTTAGTTTTTCTTCTACAGGATTAAGTCGCTCTGGTCATGAATTCAGTTTGGGATCCAAAGATCACTTTAGGATCTGTTGTTGTTAATGTTACTACAGAAGGAATAACCTCATTGTTATAATCTTGGATTTATAATGCAGTCTGTATGTGTAACAAAATTCTGTTTTCTCACTAATAATTTTAGAGATTATAAATCATCAGCAGGTGCTGTGATTTGATAAATAAACAATGACAACACACTAAATTCAAGCAATATTAGAAGCAGAAAATAGCAGTAAGTATTTAGAACGCAGCACTTCATAGCAGTGTGATTTGTTTAGTTTAATCTTGTCTGGCAACTGATAACTGGCTGATGTGACAGTGGAGTCAGGTCTTTAATCCAGTCAGTCAATAAGAGTCAAACATATTAAGAGCACAAAGGAGCTTATTGGAAAGTACAAGCGGCAATGAATGCTGACATCACGTAGACTGAAGACAAGCTGATCTCCTTATCTAGAAGACTTGGAAAGAGAAGACTGGTAGCATGTATTTGTTTAGTTGTAACAGAAGAAAAGTCATTGTAGGAATACAGACACATTGCGATCTTGCAGTACTTTGATGGGATGAAGATTGCAGCTTCAAGAGTATTGCAAGGAACGTTGAATTAAGATGTGAGATAATGAGAATCTAGGACGAATATCACCGCTACAACTGGGCAGGAACTGCTGCATCATAGAAATTACCTTTAAAAGGGATCGACAAGGCTTAATCGGATGTTTTCTTTTATTTTTACAGGCAAGAAGACTCTGTCTACTGGTGAGGTCCACATCTGGGTGAAGGAATGCCATGACCTTCCTCTTCTGAGAGGCAACAGGCTCAACTCTTTCATTAAGTGGTAAGAAGTGTGGGTGGAGTCATCAAACATGGTGGCCTAATGATGCTACTGTTGTGCTTTCTTATCTTATCTCCATTTTTCTACATTCAAATTAAAACCCACCTAATTACTTTCTGATTTTCCTTCATTGTAATGCAAATTGTCCTGCTGGGCTTACAGCTTCAAGGTGCTGGGTATATTCCACCCAGTAAATCATACCGGGAGAACTGCGTTACTGCTACTCTTTCATTTTCTCTGCTCAAGTTAGTTGGTGGAAGGGTTAGTCAAAAACTGCCTCCTTTTATTTGCATTTAAACAAAGCGTGTTTGTGCAAGACTATGGTTTAGCTTAGCAAATCGTGGGAGGGGAGAGAAGCGAGAAGCATAGCTGTATTTCTTCCTCCTTCCTTTCCACATACGGACTGAAAATGTAAAGAGACAAGAATAACAAGACAGTTGGGAAATCTCTGGCAGCAACAACAAGGTTTCAGCGTCATTAGCGATAATACAGCAAATAAACTCACTTGTGCCTCTTCCCCACCTGACTTCCCCTTCCCGCCCATCCTCTGAAGCACCAGGGTGGATACCTGCTGCCAGTATTTCTTGGAAGGGACTGAGAATGCGACCTTTGACTTCACCTCTATGCTGCTAACGCATCTTCAGTCACATTCTAACAGCAAAGGACAGTTTTAATTAGTAGTTTTTGTCTATTCAGTATGTTTAGTGCAGGCTATGCTGGGCAAGTGCAAACTGACAACGCTTTTTCTTTCTGAAGTACCATTCTTCCAGATACTAGCAGAAAAAGTCGCCAGAAAACAAGAACCGTGGCAAAAACTACAAACCCAGTATTCAACCACACCATGGTCTACGATGGCTTTAGACCTGAAGATTTGAAAGAAGCCTGCATAGAACTCACAGTCTGGGATCACAACAAACTAGCCAACCACTTTCTAGGAGGTCTCAGGATAGGCCTTGGAACAGGTACTGGACAATTAACACACTAATCCTTAATTAAAAAAATACTGTCTTTCCTTTTGTTCCTCTTTCTTTCCGTTCCTTCTCTTTTTGCAAAGATCACTGAACAGCCTTTCAGTTATTTACTGAAGGGTTTCATTCAGTGACTTACTTCAGCTCAGGTCCTGACATGTAAATAACAGCAGTGTTGTGGGGGTTAGGATGACTGACAAGTAAGAAGTAGTATTAGAAATAAATCTTTGTCTGTATATGTTGTACCTGGTACTGTTTGAAGTACAAGAATATGCTATTCCTGCACCCAAAATCTTGATAACATCTTACAAACTCATGCATGCAAAAGCTGGTTATGTGGTGTACAGACAGTATTGGGTGGAGCTAAAAGGATGGACCAGGAACGCATGATAAGATGTGAAGACATTGGATAGGAAAATTACAAATGCAAACAAGTTTTTAGCAATGTAAGATGTGCAGATAGAATTGTATGTTTTCCCTATCATTGTATTTGTCCCTTTCATTGCCCTCTCTGGTCTGAGGGGAGGATGCATTTGGAGTCTTTTCAAGCAAATGCAAGAAAAAATTACTCTTCCCAAATTAACATCACCAAAATAACCTAAAATATAAATTAGGATAGTAAATCTCAATTTAAATTTTAGAGTACCCAAGGTTGTATTTCAGTTCAAAATCAGTGTCCTGTTTTATTCTTAAACCCTCTCAGATGTTAATCACCCATACATCTTTCTCCTCGGGATTGTAGAAAAAAGACTAAGGATAACAAGGAAAAAAAAAAACCTGGAGAAAGATGAAGTTTCCCTGTGAAACTGCTGTTCATTGTATTTGACAGAATTGTTCAAGTGTAAAAATGTAGAATTGGATCTTCAAAGAACTAGGTCAGCTACCTGAGGAGGTGAAACTGTTCTAGAAGACAGGCAAATTTGCTTGTCTGCTCTCAGCTCTGCAGCATATTAAGTACCATTTCTCTCAAACCCGACGTTTTTCTAGGCAAAAGCTATGGAACTGCAGTGGACTGGATGGATTCTACCTCAGAGGAATCTGCCCTTTGGGAGAAGATGATAAACTCGCCGAACACATGGATAGAAGATACGCTCCCTCTCAGGATGCTAATGGTGGCAAAATTGACAAAATGAGGTGGCGTTTTAATTGCTAGTGTCAAAAAGAAACCTTGGGAATTAAATTAAAGGTGTGGGGGTGAGACCTGGAAGAACACAGTAGCTCTTTTGACAGTCTGCTCCGTTGCTGTTCTGGTTTTGTACTGTCAAATGTCACTTCGTATTTCAAATTAAACTTCTGCCTGCAGATTACTATGTAAATTTAAGGGATTCTTTTATTTTGTATTCACTGACAATGACTTCAAGAAAGAAGGCACTTATAGAATTCAGTGGCAGAGGTAGCTGTGATACCTGGAGGCTTGCATTGCTGAACAGAAGCGTTGCTGATCCTGTATATAAATCTAAATTACAGGCAAAAAAAAAAAAAGGCACAAGTCAACTCTTTCTGTACACTGCTCGGATTGCTCTTTGAGCATTATTAATGTACCCTCCTGGTATCTTATTGCCTTCACACTCATTAGGCAGTGTCTGTATCCTCATTACAGCGTGTCAGATCTCTCCAGCAAGGAGTATGAGCATGAAGAATTTTTTTTTTTTTGAAAGTTCCTTTATGTGTAGTTGTATGTTTCTAAGATATGAAAGTCACTTCTATAAGGAAAGAGGCATTACGTGAAGTGGTACTGTGGGTGTCCTATTCTGCGAGGCGCAGAGGACTTCATTCCAATGTACTATAAGAAATCAGGGTAATAAAAAGTTTGCTTATATGCGTTGTCTTGCTCGTATATGAACCTCACCCTTAAATGCTGAAGGCATAGGGGGAAAATTTTTTTTTTATTCAAATGCTACTCTAACGAATTTAAACCTGCCAATTTTAGCGATGACAAGTGAGTTGGGTATTTATTCTGTAAAGCGTACTCGCCTGTACCGTATCTATCAGCTTGGGGTTTTTTGCAGGAAATAATTTATCTGTGCTTCAGCGCCACCGTTAGGAGAACGCTGGGATGGCGGCGGTCGCGGTGTCGCGGGCTTTGCACCATAGCAAATAGGACTGGGACGCGTAACCTGTAGGAATGCGTGCTGCTAAAGAAAGATAAATGCGTAAAATACAAAATGTATTACTTTTTTTTAAATAAAAGCGGCCTATTAAAGCTAAATAGGAATTTATTGTTTATTAAAATGCAGTGCTTTATGTTAGCAATTCAGCGTGTGATATAACAATATGCAGACAGAACATTTCAGACAATAAGCGCACGTTTATTTGCTCCAAGTGTGTAGGTCTAACAGCTGGTGAAATCTTGCACCTCAGAGCAGAGAAAAGGGGGCTCCTCGCAGCTCCATCTCAGTCGCTTAATTTAATCAGAGACATTTAAAAGCTCCTCGGTATTTATTTTACACTATGAATGGAAAAAAGAAAAGGTGCTCTTCAACCTGCCGGGGAACCCGCTTTCTCTCTCATCAGGCAGGCAGCCTGGGGAGATTACCGATGCCAAAAGCAGCTGTCAGGCTTGATGCCTTACTGCTGCTGGTGTTTCTACAGATTCTGCTTTGCCAGATACATACACAACATTGTTCTTGTGTGACTGGGGAACAGTGTGTGTACTGTGCTTCGGAACAAGGTATTTGTACTTAAATGGCACAGTATTCTTAAACAGCCACCTCAGAAAGGGTGGTGAGTCTGGAAAAGCAGAGAGGCACCTTGTTTATTTGTATTCACTGCCTATATGAATCCCTTTTCACCTGAAAAAGTAGGTTACTGTGAACATGACCTACAACTTCACGGGTTTAAAGTTTTTTTGGTTGTTGTTGCATTTCCTGTGAAGGTTAAATGCATATTGTGTCAAAATGGCTTTGGGACTTCAGCCATACGGATGGGGTCAGGAGGCTCTAGACCTGCAGGCAATTGCTGTCTTCTACATGGTACAAAATTTTGATAGTTAAACTTGACTGGCATCAAAATCAAATGTTTGGTTTGTGACAGTGTCCATCTCTTTGTCTTTTGGCCAAGAATATCTTCTGTCTCACTGCTCTCGAACCATCCTAGAGCCAGACACAGCACTTTGTCAGTATCTCAAAAGACGCTGCTTACCGCTACACTAAAGGGATCAAAACTGGGTTTAAATTTCAAAAAACTACCTGAATGTGAACATAAGATTTATGTGTGCACTGCACTTGTAATTAATTAGTGTTATAAACTAATGACACAGCAGTATTATGTACGCATCTAGATTAACCAAGAAACTGAGACAGGTAACAAAAATGGGCCCTTTAGTACAAAAATTCAGTATTCCTCCCCAGTTCTTAATACCTTTTTTCAGCATATGCAGAAAATGGAGATGACTACAGGTAAACCTATAAGGATAGCTGTCACCACACACAGTGAGTCTTCCTCGTGCTTCCAATTTTACCAGAGGTCAGTGGAGGCAGTCACAGCAGTGTCTGTGAAAAGTATACCAGCACTTAACAACGCTTGATATTTTAAAGTTATTGTTATCATGGTGAGTCTGCATCAAGCTATAGATCTTAAAGATTTTCAACAGAGCTTGAGCACCTGTGCTTATCTTTTTACTTTTTTTTAACTCTTGTCATACACAAGAGAAGTCAAAGCTGTCCTGGTGAGATGAACTTCAGTAGAAGGGAAGATTACAAACCAAGCTGCTTTATCCGTGGAAAAAGTACTTTGATCGCCCTATGCATGCTGTAGGATTTAATTATAGAGTAGAAACATTACAATTTCACCTCCTGCTAAAGGATATTAGGTTGATTTATTAAAAGAGGTGCTTGAAGGTAATGGCTGCATCTAATCATGTAAACCAGCAGGAATTCTGTATTGAAAACATCCACCTAAAGTAATGCAAAATGTACTTATTAAAAAAAGTTACTGGTATTTTTTGACATTCCTCTGAACATGGTTTACATAATAAATACATCTTTCCACCAAATTCCTAGTCATTCCTACCTACAGCAGTACCTTCCAGATCGATAATATGCTGATAGAGAAATGCAAGTTTAAGGAGTCGATTAGGACAAAAAATTTCAAGAAACTAGTTTCTTTGCTCTACAGTCAAAAGGAAAAGTTTTAGTCCTCCATAACCAAAACTTTAAAGGTGTATAGTTAGTTTGATAAATTAATAGCTTTGCTTTGATTCTTAATTCCCGTTCACCTTTATGACACAGCAGCCATACTGCTAAAATGTCTTTATGTATATTCATCCTTGCCCAGAGAAACAAACAGGAGAAACACACCCCTTCCCCCTACTGTTCACTTCACAAGCTCATCTTTGCTTTAGGCTGGAATGGTGTTTTTTTGGTACACATATATGTATATGCATATGTGTGTGTGTGTTCTAAATTACACCATCTCTACTTCCTATAAACCAGGCTTCAAAGTCGCAGCTCTCCTTTCATGCTCCGTGTTCCAAACCCTCCCATTCCTTTTCCTACCTCCCATTTCTGCATAAGCCTGAGCTGGTGCGGCGACTCACATCACTTTGATTTCACCCGTTTTGAAGGATCTGGTACTGCACCCTCATTGTCTTCTTGGCTTCAAATCCTTTACCCACATCACTCACTTCTCTTTGCTTCATATCCTTTTCCAGTGGAGTCAGCGAAACCCTCATCTGACTTTTTTTTTTTCTTACAGCTCCAATTTTTTTCCCCCTTCCTGATCCTATCTGCCAGATTCTTCACTAACTGCTGAATAAAGCTGCACATTGTTCAGGGCAAGGGCTGTGTCTTTACTTACTGCGGACCTTCAGCATGTTCTGAGGAGGTTGGAGCCCACTATTCTGATGTCCTCTGGCACATGCGAGGCACAAGCCCAGAGAGACTTCTGGAAATCCTCCACCAAATCTGGGTGCTTCTGAGAGTGTCAGCAGTGTTTGTTTGCTAAGAAACACTCCCAGCTCTTCCAGCCGCTCTCTTGTGGGGTGGCCCAGTCCCAGACGCCCGGATGAAGGCATGAGCTCTGAGGTGACAGGATTCAGCCTCTTATCTCCATGGAGACAGAAACCCCACAGCAGGAGTAGCAACAAACGGTCAGGGGAAAGAAAACACCTGGTAAGAAAACATTTTTCTCCTCTTAAATGCTGGTCTTCATTGTGTCTCCACTGGATGGCCTGAACTTTTTAGTCCTTCTTCCTCTCCTCCATTATTTCCAAATGTTTTGGTGGGATCCAAGGGAGAAACAGCGGTGGGGGAGTGCAGGACGGCAGAGACAGGGTTAGCGTCCCTACCAACGGTCAGCACTGTGCAGCTCTGAGACTGCCCGGGCTTCCCATGCCTTAGCTTATTTCGGTTGTACGTTATTTTTTGTCCTTCCTGTAAGGTGGCTCCTTCCCGCGTCCAGTCAAAGCCCAGGGATTCACAAAGCCTGATTGTCAGCGTGCTGTTTCATGTGCTGTGGAGTTCCAGGTCCGTGTCTGAATGCAAAACTTGTAGATCAGTTTTAGGCCAACTTTTCATACGTGTGGGTAGCGTGCCGTATGATTAGGCATCAGTAATGATTCTGGTGCCAACGTAATATTTATTTTTCCCTTACTTTATATGAGGAACCAGACTTTTGAAATTACAGGCCTAAAATAATGCAGCAAATCAGTGTCAAAACTCAAATGATGAGCATTCCTCCAGGCACAAAGCCTTCGTACCACAGGGCATTCAGTAATTATGAGCATTGTATAGATCTTTTATTTTATTCATAAATCGCTAAGCACGGGATGAGGCTATTCACTTATTTTTAATGAGCAATATACTATTAAAATCTAAAAAATCAATTAGAACTTTGATGTAATGTGTTTTACTTTCATTTGTAATGCCAGATCTGAAGGAGAAAACAAAGGCAGAGGAAAAGGATTGCTTTAGGCATTATGTACAGCTTTATCGCTTAGAAGGTTTTTACCTAAATATAATAGTACTTCTTGTAGCTACAACAACAGTGCTTTGAGAAAGAATAATTAGCAAAGCTAGTAATCAGCAAATGAATAGCTCGCATAAATACTAAGCCTACATTCTTTGCTCCTGCATCATCGAGCCTGGCACCCTTCTCCTCAGTCCGCCCGGCTGAAGCAGGCGGGGAGGGCTACAGGCTGCCCATGGTTCCAGGAGCTCCTGTCCCCTCACACCGGTCTCCTCTGGACTTCCAGAGACACTCCACCAGCTTATCGCAGTGGTGTTGGCCCCACAGCCGTTGGGTGCTGTTTAATTATGCTGAATGTCACTAAGAGAAGTGGTCACTATAAAATTTTATCTCTTCTTTTTGTGAGACAGGGGCTCCATGGCTCAGGATGAGAGAGAGGCAGGGATGGTCAACTCAAGTAATCCAGAGACGGGCAAAGACTTGGAAGATCTGCCAAAAGGCCTGGAGGAACTCCATGAGAGCCTCGAAGAGAAGAACAGCGAGAAGGCCCTGCTGCATTCATGCCTAGAACAGCAGCATCACCTTATCTGTATATTGAAGAAAAAAGCAGACGATGCACGCAAACGCTGCAGAGACCTGGAGCAGCTCAACATGGAGCTGGAGAAACTGAGGACAGAGGATGCTGTGAAAATGAAAAACCAGAGCAAACGGATCCAACAATTGGAGGAGCGCTTCATGGATCTGGCCAACAACCATGAAAAAATGATCCAGTTCAAGAACGAACATAGGAAACATAATGTGCAGCTGTTGGAGGAGAACAAGCGCCTGCGGCAGGAGAATGAAGTGCTCTTCAGCCAGACTGTGAGGGAGAAGGAAGCTGACGTGCTCCAGCTCACTGCCCAGGCCAGAAAGCTCTCGCAGCAGTTAGACTCTCTCCAGGAGAAATGTGCTTCTGAGAGTTGCAGAGCCCAGGAAAGAGAAAAGGAGCTGCTGGAAGCTCAGAGCCAGCAAGTGAGTGCCTACGCCTGGGAAGTCGATTCACTAAAAAACCAGCTGCAACGCCTGCAGGAGAAGCACCAACAAACTTGTGCAGCTACAGCACACAAAAAGTCAGCAGCGGGCTCAGGGCAGTGAGCTCCAGGCCAAGCTGGAGAGGGCCAACGAGGAGAAAGAGCAACTACTGAACCTGGCCATGGAGCGGGGTAAAGCTCTGCAAGATAAGCAACGGGAAATGGAGCAGCTGGGGAAGAAGCTGGAGACTGTGCAAAAAGCCAGGCAGAGAGCAGGAAAGCACCTCGTGAAAGAAGCAGCAGCAGTAGACCATGATCTGAAGGTCCAAGAGCTCCAACAACAGCTCGAAAGCAGCAAGCAGGCATACAATGAGCTCTTGCTGCAGTTCGACGCTTACAGGAAGCACAGTATGGATTTACTGAGTAAAGAAAAAGCGCTGAATGTCAAACTCCGTCATTTTATTGCGTAACTGCAGCTTTCACCTCTGTTCTCGTCTCGGCAGGTGCCTCTACTGTAACATACCACTGCATTCTGTTCCTTTCCATCAGACCATCTTCTGACAGAGACCATCTTCTGATTTCTCTGTAATGTACTTACCAGCTTAAATCCTTCTCAAAGGACTCTTCTCTAGTCTTTTTTTTTTTGTTACAGTTTTACCTAAGTAAGAGCTCTACACTGTTAAATCTGAACAAGGAATGTTGAACTGGAGAGGTGGGCCCATAGTCCCAAGGTGGGACTATGAACTAGTCAAACCTGTGACATGACAGATTATGGTGGAAAACATTAATTTGATTTATTTGGTCCTAACCTGTGCTGTATCATAGATTTTAATTTTTTACAGTTAAAAGCACATTATTTTCCAAGATGGACCAAAGCCCCAACCCTTAGCCTTTTGCGTTTGATTCTCCGTTCAAGTTCAACAGAGGATGGGCATGGAAGAGGCAACACCGAGGCTCCAAGAAAGAAATCCCACCTAGCAATGTCTATGTTATAAACAGTCATGATTCAGCAGCTTAACAGGTCAGAACACTAATATCATGACACCCAACGCTCAAGCAAATTCTTGTGTATATCTAGTAGTCCTGTGTGTTTTCACAGTTGTTTTAGTCTTATTAAATCATAGAATCATAGAATGGTTTGGGTTGGAAGGGACCTTGAAGATCATGTAGTTCCAACCCCCCTGCCATAGGCAGGGACACCTCCCACGAGACCAGGTTGCTCAAAGCCCCATCCAGCCTGGCCTTGCACACCTCCAGGGATGGGGCAGCCACAGCTTCCCTGGGCAACCTGTGCCAGTGCCTCACCACCCTCAAGTGAAAAATTTCTTCCTGATATCTAATCTAAATCTACCCTCTTCCAGCGTGAAGCCATTCCCCCTCATCCTATCACTACATGCCCTTGTAAAAAGTCCTTCCCCAGCTCTCCTGTAGGCCCCCTTTAGGTACTTGAAGGCCACAATAAGGTCTCCCCGGAGCCTTCTCTTCTCCAGACTGAATGTCATAGCATTATTCAGCTCAAAATAAATTGACAGGTCTTTGGGTGATTTCAATAGTCTTTGAAACAGGTTGAGGTTCTAGATGTTCATTTAAGTTTTTTCTGTTTTTTAGGTGTTTTCTGTAGAGAAAATAGTTGTGATGCACAAAATGGAAGGGTGTATGTCTGACAATTTTTGACAAAAAAATCCTTCCCTTTCCTGTCAGCACTCTCTCTTGCCTCTTGCCCAGCCAAGGAGGAGGTTTTGGCTGCTGCGTTTCAGCTCCTGTTTTTGAACTCTCCAACAAAAAACCCAAAACATGATAAGCCAAATGGCATCCCCACCTGGGCTGTAGGCAACTGCCTCAAGAGCTTTCCAGGTTCTTTCCCATGTGTGTGTGTATACACACCGTGGGGTAACACAACACTGGGGTAGTTGTTTGGGTAGCTCTTGGGCCTGAGCACCTACAGAGCAGCAGCACTGCATTAAACTTGGTATCTGCTGAGCCACATGTTCAGAAGTGGACAGAAATGGCCAGAAGATCCCTCCAGCTTGCAACAAGTTCATCTCAAGGACTTACTGAACCAGATGTTGCTTCTAAGTAAGTAGTAGCTCTCAACAGACTTGTCTTCTGAACTTCTCTGGACTCTCCTTGAACAAAGCCAGGTGAGAAGTACTGCTCCACTGCCTGCTGCATGACAGACCACAGCCTTTCTTTAGATCCTGGTTCCTACAGGTGTCATTCCACACCAGTTGTATGGACCACATCCTCCTACTTTTCAACCATCTTTTCCCCCTAATGTGCCCACCCCACATGCACATTAAATTACTCTAAATGCAGGCATCTGCAGTGTAAACACCAACAGACCCAGGCTACAAACTGGGGCTGGGGTCTGAGAGGATGGGACACAAGTAGGAAGGAACAAGTAGGACTTGAGTTGGCTGCTCTGTTTTAATTAGTCGATATGCAGCAAGGAGCGCCCGCTTCCCTCTGGTGCCTGCAAGAGTGCCTAAAAACAGGTACCTAAATAGCCTAAATCTGGGCAGGAGACAACCAGTCGCTGTGTGACAGAACAGCCCCACACGCACCCAGCCCAGCTCCTGCCACGGTCCGTGGTCCAGCGGGAAAGCCCCCAAAACACCACTGCCCCTGGGGACATACCCCATTCCTCCTCTCGGCAGTGTCTGTGGGTGAGAGACCCTCCCCCCTCACACACACACACCCCTCCTACTCACAAACGCCTCTCTCACACACACCCCACACACATCCCCTCACACACACCCCCCCTCCCCCA